>SJYC01115061.1:0-14500 GCA_006408675.1 Madoqua kirkii | reverse complement strand
AGAAGATTACTTTTTATAAATATAATTAAATTCTTTTTTAAAATTAATAAGCTAAAGTAAAAACCATTTCAGAAACAAGCTGCATTCCTAAGAAATCAGAGCTTTCTTTCAAGTGAGCAAATTGTTGACTATAAATTAATATTAGAAAATAAATATACCGCTGCTGCATAAACCACAGTTTGTAGAACAATTATAGTGGACAAGCACCAAGTTACAAATCTAAAGATACAAGTTATAGACTGTCTCTGTCACTTCATAGAGCATTACCTGGAGGAAATCACGAAAACCTCTCTCAGCTTCATTTTCCTTATCTGGACCCAGAAATGATAACATTTATCCTACTTAGTTTAGAGTTATGTTGAAGGTACATAAGATAGCTGTTTTTTATCTCCTCCAGCCGTGACTCCTCATCCCCCTTGTCAGTTCCGCTCCTTCCTACCTGTTTTTTCACCAAGGACACAGGGCCGCATGTGCTGGGATGACAGGGGTGTTGGAGAAGAGAGGGAGGCCGTCCCTGCAGATGGCTGACCACTGTTAACATTGAGGTGCCAGGCGCTGCAGTGACAGCAGCAGCTGGCCCGAGTGGCAGTGGCTGGTGCAGGACGATAGAAATGGCTGTGGGTGGAGAATAGAGTCCACTGCACTTTGCCCAGCTGCTTTCTGCTTTGACACCTCCCTTATGCCCTAAGGCATCTTCTCTTAGGCTGTGTTGAGTGCTGTTGTGGCTGCGGACGTGGGCATCTCTTCTTCAGCACTCAGTGTTCAGTGGTGAGGAGAGCCTTACCGGTTAGTTTCTATCTCCAGGCTTCTTATCGCCCCCAAAGCCTTGCTGAACTTGTTAATATGTTATCAAAGAGAGGCAAGAAGGTCTGCACTGGGTTCTGAGCAGGGTCCCTCCCAGCATTCAAGCTCTCCATAACCCTCAATCCTGAGACCGTGGATGGCCAAAGATGCGGGAGTGGCTTCCACATTCCCCAGGGCGCCATCCCAGCTCATGAGGCTCTCAGCCATGGCTGGACACACGCCTGCGGGCAGGCTTTCCTTCCTGCTAGAAAGTCACACAGGCAAGAGGATCTGGTGAAGACTGTCCAGTGAGAAGGAAGCAGGCTGCCCGGAGCAGTGCTCTGCCCTGGTCTCGGACCGGGTTTTTTGAGAACAGCATGAGTAAAGGGCCAGATAACTGAGCCAAGCTCTGGGGGCCTTTCTCCACTGTTGGGTTGGATGGTCTTTGTGAAGTGGATGAGACAACCAGAGAGCTACAGGGTGAGTCTGCTCAGAGGGCTTCAGGAAAGCAGAGACCACATACTCTGTGAAGATGAAGAAGTCGAAGCTGACAGAGTATCAGCAATCTTAGTCTGATTATGGTTTTGATTTTTTGTTTTCAACACCATAGATGGTAGATTTGGAAAGGGAATTTAATTAAGTCTTTAGGAAGAAAATAAGTTCATAGCTGTCCTTCCATGGACTCTGTGTGCGTGAAACCTTTCCTTCAACTCCTTTCTAATACACCAAAACTGTCTCATGCTAAGAACTATGCAGGACAGAGTAAAACGAGCAGGCAGCTGCTCACACCAGCTTTCCTAGAGAACTGAATTGTTGAAAACAGCATATAGGGACACCTTTGTAATGCAGTTAAGTCAAATACAGTGTGAATACACATACACACAACTCAAGGTTTCAAATAGAAGGCTCCTGTGTTTAACCATGATTCTAATGTAGGAGCCGAGTGCTTATGAAATATCTTTAATGTCTTTGATATCTCTGCCTGTGATCGGAGGAATGCTACTTACTGAATTCAGTTTCTTGCCACAGAACTTTGGACAAAGCAGTTTTTAGGACAAGGCAGTTTTTTAATGGGGCTTTCACGTCAGATTATAGTCTCTTCATAAAGCAGTTACAACAGCTATAGTACAGATGACTTAACTCACTTATAATACTATCTAAATCATTAACACCCATGGAGTGTGTTCTTTTTAAGATGAAAAGTTGTATCAAGAAATGAGGATGTTCCTGTTATAGCTATACCATGACGGCTGAGTGACAGACTAGTCTACACACAGAAGCTCTGTTCCCACTGCTGACTGTCAGTGAGGAGGAAAGGAAATTAATCGTGTGAGCCTTGTGCTATGAGATTGAATAGAAGTCTTGTTGATTCAGTATAGCTCTGTAGACTAAATAGCTCATAAAGATGTCACTTTCCTCTGGGCTTCTGAAAATATAGGAAAAAACAAAGAAAAGGATTTTTTCCCCTAAGGTGTTTTTTTTTCAACTAGGTTTACTGATTGCTCTTGCATAATTAATAAACCATTATTCAGTAATGTCTACAGCTTATTTAATGTTGAATAATAGATACAAGTTCCGTGAGGTTGCCTGTGTACAAATTGACTATGGAAGAGCATTCTTTAGTTAGCCCCCAGGAAGTGCTGTGTCAGCTAAACTCAATGTCAGGAACTTCTTTAGTTTAAGATAACAAAAGTTGCACCCACAGTGAAGTGAAGTCACTCAGTCATGTCCGACTCTTTGCGACCCCATGGGCTATAGCCTAGCAGGTTCCTCTGTCCATAGGATTTTCCAGGCAGTAGTCCTGGAGTGGATTGCTGTTTATTCTCCAGGGGATCTTCCCAACCCAGGGATCGAACCCTGGTCTCCGCATTATAAACAGACACTTTACCGCCTGAGCCACCAGGGAAGTCCCACAATGGCAGATGGAATTTCTGAGTATTAATTTAGAAAACAGTGAATGAATTCTTAACCAAAAACATTTGGCAAGTAATGTTGAGATTAACAGAGTATCCTGATGTGTGGACTCCCATGTCGTAAGCCCAAAAGTTAGTGAGAAAATCGCTTCCTACTATTGGGAAATTATTTGTGTTTCTAAATCAGTCCAAAAGTTGTTGTTCCTTGGACATTCTAGTAGTAAAGTATTTATTTTCTCAGGAAAAGTTATTCTGTGTGCCAAGGACTTGGGCTGTGAGTAAAATGATACTTCTTATTACTGTGGGCTATATTCTGTAACTTTTATAGGGATATAAAACTGTACTTTTTATCACATAACAGGAGATTACTCTAGTCTGTGGTAGCTATAGTTCATTTTTCATTTGTAGGAATAGGATGCCTTGTGTAGGGTAAAAAAAAGTTTATGCCAAGTTATTGGTGCAATATTAAAAAGTAGCTTGTAGACATTTTCAAAGCTCATGCTGAAATCCTTTTGTTGTTGTTGCAAATGGTATATAAATGACACAATTTTTTAACTACACTTATTTTTACTATTGCTTCTCATTCCTGCTTTCTCTGTATCTGCTTAGAAGGTCAGGAAAAGAATTGCTGTTTACTGTTTTTTAAGAAAATATTTAAATCCACAAAGTGAAGCTATTCAAACTTAAACTCCAGTATGGACACCAGATGGGAACCAGTTAATAATTCCTTAATCTCAGACTTAGAGATGAATGTAAACTGTACTTTACCGAACCGTGGAATGTATTTGATCTGCAACTTGAAGAAGTGCTGCATTGAGGTCATTGTTTAATGGGAATAATCTGCAAAGTCTGCAGCCTTAAGTATGTTTCAGCACTAAAATGTTTTCTTCTGGTTCAGACCAGAAGCCCAGAGGTTGGAATCAGTCTTCTTTTGAGTAGAAGGTATCTTCTGCTTTCCAAGGAGGGACCTAAAATCATGTTCTGTAGGGATTGTTGGGCAGGTCTCCAATTGAAGGCATAATGAAAAAGGAGAAAAGAAAGGCTTGAAAGCAAGGTTCAAAAACTAGTACTGGGAAGAAATGAGAGAGACATATTCTATTAACTAAAGTTTATATAGACTCTATTTCGGGAGCAAAGTTTTAACTCTGGAATGTGTATTTTTTCAAGAAAGAGGGTGTTCAATTCTTCTTTTGAGCTCCTTTCTTTGCAAGTATTTATTTTTTAAAAATCAGCATCCTGGTGTGACTTACTCATTTGACTTTTTGCACTATCTTAATGAATCCCCTCTGCTTTATTTTTTCATCATTTCAGACCTTTACACTTGCCTTAAGGTTTTCTTAGGGTATAAATAGGATTATTTAATATGATTGAGTTGATAGGATTATTTAATATGGCTTCTCTAGTGTGGGCAGACATTGACTTTTCCTGTGCTAATGTATGAAGAGGAAAGTTCATCTAGAGTAGGTGAGCTTTAATGGGACAAGTGTGTATTTTTCTCAAAGGTTTTGGAATAGAGTTTGAGGTGAAGTGGAGTCACTCAGTCGTGTCCGACTCTTTGTGACCCCATGGACTGTAGCCTACCAGGCTCCTCTGTCCATGAGATTTTCCAGGCAATAGTACTGGAGTGGATTGCCATTTCCTTCTCCAGAGGATCTTCCCAACCCAGGGATCGAACCTGGGTCTCCCGCATTGTAGACAGATGCTTTACCGTCTGAGCCACCAGGGATAGGCAGTGATTAATATGAAAAAACTGAAACTGTTTTCCTCAACTATCAATTAGGAAAAAGAATTACTACTCATTCTTAAAAAGATACAGATGTGGAACCAAAATAAGTAGCATGAGGGCTAGATTCATGAGCAGAATTTCTGCTAGCAAAGTTTTTGTTAATTTGTTTTTTAAATAGTGACAAGAATGTGCAGTATGAGCAAGGTCTGGAAGATGTCAGTTGACAAAAGTCAGTCGTAGTTTTCAGTCAAGTTTTTAAATTTGGGGGAAAAGAGAATAGCTGAGCAAGAGCTGAAGGTCAGATGCAGAGTGAAGATGTTTTGCTCTCTGTGCTGGCTCCCCTGGCTGGAAGAAGTGCTCCTATATATTTCCCAAGCCTGTGCCGGACAGTCAGCCTCAAGACTCCTTCTCTAGGATCTTCTCTGAAGGAATTCTTGGTATTTCTTGAAATTGCTGTCCTAAATCTGTAAGTCAGAACCACCTCACCACTTACCTGATCTTTTAACAAAAGTGGAGGGATATTTTATTCATCATTTAGCTCCTTGTCAGTGTCTTCTGGTATCACATCTGGATGTTTGGGCATGCCTGTCCTCAGGTGCCCACTTCACCCATGCCATCTGCTAGGTAGTGTTACTTCCTGTGTTATGTAGGGGGCCCTTGCTTGTACGGAAATTATCTGTTAAGGGAGGCGGCTTAAGTAATATCTGCTGCACTGCACGACATGCGGGATCTTATGTTCCTCGACCAGGGATTGAATCCGCAACCCCTGAAGTGGAAGTGAGAGTTTAACCTCTGGACGTCCAGGGAGGTCCCAGGCATCCTTTTAAATTCCAGTTCTACCATTTACTAGCTGTATGATCTTGAGCTTATTAGAAAGGCTGTTTAGCTTGTCTAAGTCTCAGTAATGGGGTAATGTTAATACCTACTTCATAGCAATATTGTGAGAATTAAGTAAGATATATTTAAAACACTTGTATCACTCATAAATACTACATAAGCACAAAATCAACATAAACTACTTTTATTGTTTGACTAGATGGTAAGAAAGGGTTGGTGCAGCATGTGTCTTCACTTTTGTGCCCTAAGCATGTAGCACAGTGTCATGCCCATTGCTTGTAATAATTTCTCTATTACTTGACTGTGCAGTGCAAATAGAGATGCTGATGCTTGAATATTGAAACCAACTGCAGAGAAAGCCTTCAGTTATTCAGATTCATTGAAATCAATTTATTGATTCATTATTCATTGATGATCTACTTGTGTAAAGTATTAAATCATAATTAAGTCATAATTCACTGTGAAATATTATTTAGTAAAAGTTAAATAGATCAGAAAGAATGTGATTATGTAAAAGATTAAATGGTTGTGTGTGTATGTCTATTTAGAGAAACTAGCACTTTAACGATTCTGAAAAAGTAATCAAAAAGTTCTGTGTCAAACGCATCATGTAGGGACTTAGTTTTAAAAATGATTTGGGAATACACTGTAAATTATTCTGAATTCATTGTGAAGAAACCCAGATTTTATAGTAAATAAAAATGTGATTGTGACTAATAATAGGATTTATTGAACCATGATAATCGGAATAACATTGATAGAACATTCCAAACAGCTTACTTCAGTCTATTGCTTTCATGTTCTGGTTTCCATTGCCCGTAATTTTGTTGAAGAGAATACATCGTTCAGCTTTTGATGAAATGAACGAGCTGCATGCTGGTCACTGTGCAGGAAACAGAGCCTGTTGGGTCTGGCACATGCTGTCACCCCGTGCCTGCTTCTGGGGTGTGGGTAAAAGAGCAGCAGCCTCACACACAGCAGCTTTGTGTTCCTTCTTCAGCCATGTGGACTGCATATGTCAGGGCCTTGAAGTCAAAACAGAGAGAGAAAGAGAATTGGAGTTTATGCAGGACTGCTAGTTTTTGCTAATTTTTAAGTAACAATACTTTGATCTCTGAGTCTGAAAGAAAAAAAGGGAAGCATTTTAGACACAGAACAGCACTTTAAAAAGCCACATGAAAAAGTTCTTTGTTGCTTTAACATCTATGCAGATGGACAACTTCCTTGATTTATAAAATTCATGTACAGAGCAGTTTTTGCACAGGAACTTAAAAGTATTACTGCAACAGCCAATATTATTTATTGAAAACTCTTGGTCCATTGAAATTAATGGAAGAAACAAACAGCTTATTAGCTAGTAAATTAATGATCTCTTCCAAAGTTAATTATTGGGTGAAGATTTTCTGTTATAAGAATAGAAGAAATAGCTCAAAGCTTTTTCTTGCAGAAAATACTTAACATTTCAACAGCATCATGATTAAAAATGTCATTCCGTTGTGCTTGGGGTTTTGCCAGCTGATGAGTTTGGTGAGAGCACACTCTCAAGAGGCTGTCACAGCCCTGCCTGTATAGCCTGTGACCTTGCTGAGTGTTTAGGTGTCTTTGCCTCGCCAGCAGGCTGTGCTGTGTCAGCTTAAAGCCAGGATGGCCTGGTTCTCTTCAGACTCCTACACTCTGTTTTGTGATCTTCACTTTATATTCAGGAAAGAGGCAAAAGACTAAGATGTTGAGTACCAGCTGTTATTCGAGGGACTAGATTGTTGACCCTTCGTAACAAGCTCATGTCATAGGTATTATTATCTTCATTTCACAGAGAAGGTAACTGGCTTGGAGTGTTTGATTGAAAAAGCCAGGTTTCAGAGTCCAAAGCCCACGACATCTTGTAATTTCAGTACTGCTTTTTCTTTCTCTACTTGACATTGTGTTGTTTGCACAGTTTGAATGTCTATATTAAATACTTATGTCTGTGTGACATTATACTGGTAAAAGTATATGTATATAAAGTATAGGTTTGAACACAGTTGATTCATGTTTTCTTTTGCCTTCAGTAGAAAACAATTCATCCTATAATGGGCATATATAAAAAATTATATTCTATATACAAATTGGTTTGGAGGTATAAACAGAAGTCTTTGGAATACTGAAAACCTGAGATGAGGTCTAAACCAAACAGTATTTTAAAATCATCAACTCTTCATTTTTTTCCCCCTATAAAACTAGGGTAGGAAAGAAAACTAAACTATAGAAAAACTAGCCAGTGCCAGCTTGTCTTTAACTTTGTATTGTGATCATTACATGTAGCCCCATTCAGTTTGTTTCCTGTGTCATGTCCCACTTTGTGTCCTTGGCTTAGGGAGATGAATCACTGTCTCCAGAGGCAGTTGCCTCCAACTCTATTCTGTGCAGTTAAAATATAGAAAAGAGTGCCTTTTGCTGCATGCCAAAGAGAATTTTCTCTTAATTGGCCTTGTACTGTAGGACATATTTCCAAATTTGTCACTAGTAATGAGAATAATAATAACTACCATATACTGGAGAAGGATGTATGCCAAAAATTCTGCTTGTTAATTTATAAACTTTGTTAGTAGTTTTCACTAAAAGTAAGGGACAACATTATTTTGCTCTTTATACAGATGAGGAAACTGAAGATACACATTTAGTAAATTGAAGAACTAGGATTCAAATCCAAGTTCTCTGACTCCAAAATTGTATTCCTGCTCCATTAATTATTAGTAGTATTCTACGCTCCTTACTGTTCCATAAGCTCAAATAAAGAATCTTTACCTAACCTATGGGCTCTGAGAAGCATATTTCAGACCAGAGCTCATTTGTATTTTATCATTGTAGTTTCAGTTTTTTAAAAATTTCAAACTTTTCTGTATGCCTTTAAAGTCTGCAGATTTCCATATGTGATGAAAGGGTTTGTATACATATCAGAGAAGTAGTGAAAAAATACAGAAGAGGAATTTTTAGTTAAATTTTGAGGACTTTTTCATGGCAAGTAGATTCTGATATTCTATGTATATTTTTCCCATCTGTGTTTTATAAATTTGTAGCCTTTTATACTAGTAGATATGTTTATACATGTTTACCAAAGTAGCAGTACATATTATTGTGACAATTATTTTAAAATTCTTATGCTTAAACAACATACTGTATAGTCATTTAAATTTCACAGATTACTTTTACCTTCAATTTTAACAACTTGATAAAGTTGAGGGATAAGGCACTGTTATGCCATTTTAACATATGTGCATGTCTATAAAGCTTTTGATTTCTCCTTCAAATCTAAATTAAAGTCTTACTGAGTATTCTTGGTTATATGTTCTTCCTTTTATCAATTTAAATATTTTGTTCCATTCCCTTATAACTTGTAGAGTTTCTGGTGAGAAATCAGCTGATAACCTTATGGGAGTTCCCTTTTATGTTACTTTTCATTTTTACCTCATTGCTTTTAATATGTTACCTTCATTTTTAATTTTTGTCAGTTTGATTACTATGTGTCTTGGAGTGTTCCTCCTTGGGTTTATCCTGCCTGGGACTTTCTGTGCTTCCTAGACTTGGTTGACTTTTTCCTTTCCTATGTTAAGGAAGTTTTCAGCTGTTATCTCTTCAGATATTTTCTCAGGTCTTTTCTCTCGCTCTTCTCATTCTGGGACTCCTATGATGCAAATGTTAGTGTGTTTAACGTCATCCCAGAGATCTCGTAGGCTGTCTTCTTTTTTTTTTTTTTTTCATTCTCTATTTTAATATTCTGTTTAGTGGCAGTGATTTCCACCGTCCTGTCTTCAGGTCACTTATCTGTTCTTCTGCCTCAGTTATTCTGCTTTTGATTCCTTCTGTGTATTATTCATCTCTGTTTGTTTGTTCTTTAATTCTTCTAGGTCTTTCTTGAACATTTCTTGCATCTTATCCATTCTTTTTCCGAGATCAAGAATTCACTATCATTATTCTGAATTCTTTTTTCAGAAGGCAGCCTCTCTCCACTCCATTTAGTTGTTTTCCTGGGGTTTTATCTTGTCCCTTCATCTAGGACATAATCCTCTGCCTTTTCATTTTGATTAACTTTCCGTTGATGTGGTTTTCATTCTGGTGGACTGGGAGTTGTAACTATTGCTTCTTATGTCTGCTGTCTGTTGGATGAGGGTAACAGGCTTGGGTAAGCCTCCTGAAGGGAGGAACTGGTAGTGGGAAAAACTGACTCTTGCTCTGGTGGGCAGCGCTGCCATAAAGCCAGCTTTACAACAAATGCTAAAGAGACTTCTTTAGGTAAGAAACAAAAGAGAAGGAAAAGACCTACAAAAACATCAGAAACAGTTAAGAAAAGCAGTAGGATCATTGTTGTTATTGTTTGGTCACTGGGTCATGTCTCACTCTTGTGACCCCATAGACTGTAGCCTGCCAGGCTCCTCTGTGGAATTTCCCAGGCAGGAATACTAGAGGCTTACTGTATGTTAATAATTACCTTAATGTAAATGGATTAAATGCACCAACCAAAAGACATAGACTGGCAGGGTAGATGAAAACATGTGCATGTATGCACTTCCATTTACCACATCCCTCTACTTAACCCCCTTGCTGCTGCTGCTAAGTCACTTCAGTCGTGTCCAATGCTGTGTGACCCCATAGACGGCAGCCCACCAGGCTCCTGTCCCTGGGATTCTCCAGGCAAGAACACCGGAGTGGGTTGCCATTGCCTTCTCCAATGCATGAAAGCGAAAGTGAAGTCACTTAGTCATGTCCAACTCCCCGCGACTCCATGGACTGCAACCCACCAGGCTTCTCCGTCCATGGGATTTTCCAGGCAAGAGTACTGGAGTGGGCCGCCATTGCCCTCTCCTAACCGCCTTAATTGTATGTAATTATTTAATATTTTTGGGTTTATCATGTTTCCATTATGGCTTGCAGTTGTGATTATCTTTTATTTTCTTCTTTGACTGTTGATTGTGAAAACTGATAAATGTCTTTTACTGTTGTGATTATGTAAGTTATTTAATTATTTATGTATTTATTTAGTTTTTATGTAATTTATTTATTATTTAATACCATTGTATTATGATTAGTCAACAGATAATAATAGAATTCTATATCACCAAAACTACCATTTAATAGAAAAACCTGATATCACTTTTTAAAATCCAGATGCATATCAGAATTATCTTGGAATTTTTTTGAAAAGCTCTTGAGTGCCCAGGTGGTATTTTTTTCTCCAAAGCTCCAGAGGTGATTCTAAGAACAGTGATGTTTAAAAACGACTGGACTGCATGATGATCTTTTGTTTTCATCTAGTTTGTTTTACTTTTTCTATTTCATATTCAGTGCTCTCATTTCATTTAGTTATTATTTTCCAGTTTCTCTCTTTTCTGTTACTCTTGTTCAAGACTTTATCTTATAGGAGAAAAGATTTCGTGTGTGCTGTGTGTGTGTGTGTGTGTAGTATGACAGTATATTTTAGGAAGCGAGTTTTTGTTTAGCTAAAAAATTTAACATTTTTAACTCCACTTGTTTGACTAACTTTGAATGTAACGCTTTAGTTCAGTTCAATTCAGTTGCTCACTCATGTCTGACTCTTTGCAACCCCATGAACTGCAGCACACCAGGCCTCCATGTCCATCACCAACAACCAGAGTTCACTCAAACTCATGTCCATTGAGTTGGTGATGCCATCCAACCATCTCATCCTCTGTTATCCGCTTCTCCTCCCGCCTTCAACCTTTCCCAGCATGAGAATCTTTTCAAACGAGTCAGCTCTTCACATCAGGTGGCCAAAGTACTGGAGTTTCAGCCTCAACATCAGTCCTTCCAATGAACATTCAGGACTGGTCTCCTTTAGGATGGACTGATTGGATCTCCTTGCAGTCCAAAGGACTCTCAAGAGTCTTCTCCAACACCACAGTTCAGAAGCATCAATTCTTCGGCACTCAGCTTTCTTCACAGTCCAACTCTCACATCCATACATGACTACTGGAAAAACCATAGCCTTGACTGGATGGACCTTTGTTGACAAAGTAATGTCTCTGCTTTTGAATATGCTAGCTAGGTTGGTCATAACTTTCCTTCCAAGGAGTAAGTGTCTTTTAATTTAATGCAGTCACCATCTGCAGTGATTTTGGAGCCCAGAAAAATAAAGTCTGACACTGTTTCTACTGTTTCCTCATCTATTTCCCATGAAGTGATGGGACCAGATGCTGTGATCTTCATTTTCTGAATGTTGAGCTTTAAGCCCACTTTTTCACTCTCCTCTTTCACTTTCATCAAGAGGCTTTTTAGTTCCTCTTCACTTTCTGCCACAAGGGTGGTGTCATCTGCATATCTGAGGTTATTGATATTTCTCCCAGCAATCTTGATTCCAGCTAGTGCTTCCTCCAGCCCAGCGTTCTCATGATGTACTCTCATATAAGTTAAATAAGCAGGGTGACAACATATAGGCTTGATGTACTCCTTTTCTGATTTGGAACCAGTCTGTTGTTCCATGTCCAGTTCTAACTGTTGCTTCCTGACCTGCATACAGGTTTCTCAAGAGGAAAGTCAGGTGGTCTGGTATGCCCATTTCTTTTAGAATTTTCCACAGTTTGTTGTGATCCACACAATCAAAGGCTTTGGCATAGTCAATAAAGCAGAAAGAGATGTTTTTCTGGAACTCTCTTGCTTTTTCCATGATCCAGTGGATGTTGGCAATTTTATCTTTGGTTCCTCTGCCTTTTCTAAAACCAGCTTGAACATCTGGAAGTTCACAGTTCGTGTATTCTTGAACCCTGGCTTGGAGAATTTTGAGCATTACTTTCCTAGCATGTGAGATGAGTGCAATTGTATGTTAGTTCTAATTTATAGTCAATCAAAACTTTGATGTAATTCCATATATTCTGGCATCTAGTCTACTAGACTTTTTATTGCTAAAGTCTAGAAAGCTTATTATTTTAGTGATTTTAAAAAAAATTGAGGTTTGAAACTTGTGTTCCAATTCTGAGAAATGCTATGTTGTTTAAAAAAAAAACTCAAGAAAGTAACATGTGATACAATATTATTAACTAAAGTACAGAGTTTGTTCGAATTTCACGGAATTTTATGCTAGTTTCCATTATTTGTTCTCATACATTATTTAAGATTCCACATTGTATTTAGTTGCACTGAACAGCTTCAACTGTATTCAACAAATTCTGATTAATCCTTTTTGTTTTTACTCTGTTACAAATATTTTCTAATTTTCCTTGTTATGACTTCTCAGATACACCCATCGCTTAAAAGTGGATGTTTAATTTCCAAATACATGGGGTTTGTAAGTTGCCCTTGATATTAATTTCTCATTTAAATGCTTTCTTGTCTGAAATCACCCTCTGTGTTTTTTCAGTCATTTAACTTTATTGAGGCTTTCAATGGCTAAGTCAAAGGTCTCTGTTGGTAAATGTCACATTGCACTTGAAAGTATGTGGGTTATTTTCAAATATGTTTTGGTATTGATTTCTGACATAATTCCATAGTGATAAGAGAACAAATTCTGTATGATTTCAATATGTTTAGACCATGAAATTTTTACACCTTATGTTATCCCTGAATATGTTCCACTGTCTTCTGGTTTATAGTCTATGGAAAGTTGAATAGAATTTTTCTCCTGCTATTGTGTGGAAATTACATAAAAATCTTAATTATGTTGAATTGGTTCACTGTGCTTTTCAGGTCTACTTTATCCTTCTACTTTTCTGTCTATTCATTCTATTGATTTTTGAGAATTTGGTACTGAAACTGTAACTAAATATCCTAATTTACCTACTTAAAAATTTTGTAATATATAGTGAACTATATGTAACTTTGTTCTGTATTTTCTAAATCTCCTGTAAACTTATGACGCTTTTGTAATCTGGAAAAGAAAAAGAAAAAAATACATGTTCAAACAAAGTCTCTGCTCATAAGTGAAAGAATAGACACATAGATGTTGACAGTTCACACTAAAAAAATGCAAAAATTACCCTGGTATTGAAAAATGTTCACATCAATAATGAGAGAAGTACAAATTGAGAATGACAAAATGTTTTAAATAAGACAGCGTGTTTTAGAAGTTGATGAGACTGTGGGAAAGCCAGTGCTTTCATACATGATGAAGAGAATGCAAACTGGTGTAATTCTTCTAGAGGGAAATACCAAGGACTCTATACATGTATTTACCTTTTGGACCAGCAGGTCCACTGCTTGGAATGTATACTGAAGGTACACTTGCAGCAGTGGAGTTGAATATGTATGCATGGGTTGGTATGCATACATATGCTTTGTAAATCTGCCTACTTACGGATCCTAGAAGGAGTGGCACTGTTAGAGTAAGGGGCACATCTAGCACTCAGATGTTGGTTTCTAGATGCCACACCCAGAATTTAAATAAATTTAATTTAATTCAGTTCCTCTAATTAAAGGAATTAATGCTCCTTGGAGAAGTAATTGATTTCAAGACTAGTGCAGGGAAAGTGCAATTTGAACTTGGAATATCTTTTGCTCCTGGAAAGTATGACGATACTCAAAAAAGGATGAAAAATTGTTTAAAGAATGAAAAGACAGTGTTCCTAGTTGCTAAAACTGGAACATTTTACCCAACACAATAAACAACAATGGTAGTGAGTTTTTAGTCCTTAAAATAAATGTCCTTGAATCCATATCAATATAAACATCAAATAAATGGGGTAGGAGGGATCATTCTTCCTTACATAAGAATTCCAGTTAATAAATGTAGACCGAAAGATGGTAATTGAAAATCACCACTAAGTAAATACTACATTAAAATTGTTACAAACAAGATCCATTGATGAATAGTAAATTAATGGGCAAAGTTCGGAGAAGGAATAGGATATTTAGTTTAGAGTTGTGGTAATCTAAAGACTTGACCTGGAGTTTCTGGAGCTGCTTCAAAGACTGTTTCAGTTCAGTTTAGTTCAGTCGCTCAGTCGTGTCCGACTCCTTGCGACCCCATGAATCGCAACACGCCAGGCCTCCCTGTCCATCACCATCTCCCGGAGATCACTCAGACTCACGTCCATCCAATCAGTGATGCCATCCAGCCATCTCATCCTCTGTCGTCCCCTTCTCCTCCTGCCCTCAATCCCTCCCAGCATCAAAGTCTTTTCCAATGAGTCAACTCTTCACATGAGGTGGCCAAATTACTGGAGTTTCAGCTTTAGCATCATTCCTGCCAAAGAAATCCCAGGGCTGATCTCCTTCAGAATGGACTGGTTGGGTCTCCTTGCAGTCCAAGGGACTC
>SJYC01115060.1:0-76243 GCA_006408675.1 Madoqua kirkii | reverse complement strand
GTGAAGCTCTTTTTTGTACAGTTCTTCTGTGTATTCTTGCCACCTCTTCTTAATATCTTCTGCTTCTGTTAGATCCATACCATTTCTGTCCTTTATCGAACCCATCTTTGCATGAAATATTCCCTTGGTATTTCTAATTTTCTTGAAGAGATCTCATGTCTTTCCCATTCAGTTCTTTTCCTCTATTTCTTTGCATTGATCGCTGAAGATGGTTTTGTTGTCTCTTCTTGCTATTCTTTGGAACTCTGCAATCAGATGTTTATATCTTTCCTTTTTCCTTTGCTTTTCGCCTCTCTTCTTTTCACAGCTATTTGTAAGACCTCCTCAGACAGCCATTTTGCTTTTTTGCATTTCTTTTGCATGGAGATGATGTTGATCCCTGTCTCCTCTACAATGTCAGGAACCTCATTCCATAATTCTTCTGGCACTCTGTCTGTCAGATCTGATCTATTGAATCTGTTTTTCACTTCCACTGTATAATCACAAGGGATTTGATTTAGGTCATATCTGACCTACATCTAGTGGTTTTCCCTACTTTCTTCAATTTAAGTCTGAATTTGGCAATAAGGAATTCATGATCTGAGCCACAGTCCGCTCCTGGTCTTATATTTGCTGACTGTATAGAGCTTCTCCATCTTTGACTGCAAAGAATATAATCAATCTAATTTCAGTATTGACCATCTGATGATGTCTGTGTGTAGAGGCTTCTCTTTTGTTGTTGGAAAAGGCTGTTTGCTATGACCAGTGCGTTCTCTTGGCAATATTCTGTTAGCCTTTGCCCTGCTTCATTCTGTACTCCAAGGCCAAATTTGCCTGTTACCCCAGGTATTTCTTGACTTCGTATTTTTACTTTCCAATATTCTGTTTATTAGATATCTTAAAACCACCACTGGGAAAGGACATCTCTAGCCTAGTAATTCTTTTTTCTCTCAAAGAGTTCCCACTTCCCCTTTTGTTGTCAGTTTCCATTGCTTCCAGTTTTGGTGCCTCTTTTTGTAACTTGCCCCAGTGCTAATCCTGGGCCAGATTACTGTGATAAGATTTGTAGTGGAAAAGAGAAGGTAATGTTCAACATTTCCCACCCTCGTCCATGACAAACCCTTCCTTACTTCAGTGTTATATTATGTACCTCCCACTTTATGTATTAAATTGTCCAGAACCCACCTGTGAAACCATGACTTAGACAAGCCTCTCTAATAGCAATGATCATGTTGTATTACAGTTAAGCATTTTTCATGCCTGTTCTCAATATCATATTCATATCTGAATTTCCAAGGCCTACCATAGTGCCTAAAAGATCCCTGGTGGGTAAATGAGTTTTCTTTTGAAATGTAAATATGCTTAAGAACCTTAAAGATGCTAATTTAGCTATCTGGGCCTTTGTCTGTCCTAACTTTTGAAGGACAGGGGAAAAGAGAACTCCTTAAACCTATTTCCCATTTTCACAAGCAGATACTCTAGGCTTTGCTACCCCTTTACCCGGCTTTATTGTTGTTCTGTCCCTAAGTTGTATCCGATTCTTTGTGACCCTAGGCACTGCAACATGCCAGGCTTCCCTGTCCTTCACTATCTCCCAGAGTTTGCTCACACTCATGTCCCTTGAGTCAGTGATGCCCAGCTACCTGTGGGAGACTTCTGGAGTTGCCTTCTTTCTGCATACTTGTTCCTCCTGCAGATTCTTCTATTTGGGCTCCCTTTCTCATCTCTTCCTATTCCTGGTGTAAACCCATTCCCACCCCGGCTCTCTGGCCTGCAGGTCTTGTCCATCCTGCTGCACCCACACCTCACTGAAGACTGGGATAGGATTCCCTCTGCTGCTTGCTCCCCCTGCAGCCATGGGCAGTGCCACCCATTCCTACATCAGCTGGCTTCTGAGGCCCAGTCCAGCCAGGGCCTGATTGACCCCAGGTCTCCGTCATGCCTTCTATCATCTTTCTGCCAAGGGGAGGTGAGACACAGTAAATCTTGATACTGGGGGCAGAACTAGACATCATTTGGGCTGACCTGCCAACTTAGTTCGTATGACATTTTTTCCTGTGGAGAAAAATAAAACTAAATGACTTATAAAAACTTAATAAATAAATATAAATTTTTTATTATCCCTGGGTCAAGAAGATCCCTTGGAGGAGGAAATGGCAACTGACTTCAGTATTCTTGCCTGGGAAATCCCACAGACATAGGAGCCTGGAGCCCTATAGTCCATTGGGGTTGTGAAGAGTCAAACACGACTGAGGGACTAACACTTTTATAACAAGCTTAGTAAATAGAAGTTTTTCTTCAAAAGTCATAGAATTTTTATATAGGAAGGAAATCTGATAATACTCCATTACCAGTCCTCATTTTATAGTTTGAATACTCAAAAATTCAGGTGGGTTGAGTAATTTTTTCAATAATCATGTTTTCTGATAGAATCTCATATTGCAGCTGACTTAATTTCACACCTAGGTCAGTCTACAACATTTTTTCTTCCAGAGTAGAAATTTTGAATTATTCTAACATTATTTATTAAATTTCATGTTTCACATTATGTTGTTATATATTATAAGAATCATAGCACTTTTCTTTCTAACCCAGATTTAGGTCGATCTCGAGAACTTCAATACGTGTATGTGGATAACAACATTCATCTGAAAGGCTTGCCATCCTTTCTGTACAACAAAGTAATCGGGTGCAGTGGGTAAGGCTGATTTCACATTTTATACTAATACTCAGCTCTTTTGCTAGCTTTATTTCTACTTCAGTACTTAGTCCTGATAAAACTCAAAAGTAGATGTATGACTTTTGATAATCCTGTTCAATTTGTTTTGAGACTTAACATGCTAAACCAATTACCCTTAGAAACCAAAAATATTGAACAAGCAATTAGGATATTTTATTTTGAGTTTAATAATAAGTTATAAATTTGGTCAATTATTTGTTGTTTTCCGTAAAAGAAAAATTAATTCATGCATACCATTATAAACTCAGTAGTATCAGTCACAAATACTGGAGGAATCGGCATTAATGTAAAAGTTTTTCTTTTCCTTCCATTGCAGTGACACTTTTACTACACTGGGACTTACCAATTGAAAATATTTACAGCTTAACAATTTGAAATAGTCCTCAATACAAATCATGATTCCAGCAACCAATGCAGATGTTTCAGTTAATAGGAAATGAAGAACTGTTATTTTCAGGACAGCATTAATCTTTCCTTCTCAGTTAGGCTTCTAGAAAGATAATGTCAGCTTCTCCTTCTATAGCAGTGAGACAGAGGCACCCTGAAGTGGTTCCCAGAGTGGCATGGGCTTAATACAGGACAGCTCAGCTGCCAGAACCAGCTTTTGACTGGCCTCACTTTCCTCACTTAAGCAGCCACAGGATACTTGGAACGCCTCTGAGGCTACTTAGCCAGCATGTTGACTCTCTCTTTATAATTTCAAACATCCTGAATAACTTGACTCATACTCTATATATTTCTGGCAAGAAAAGGGATGACAATAAGCCTGTACATAGAGACAGCCATTCCCCTGCTGGCCTGGCTCCAGGGGATGGGCCCTGAGCAGTGATTGCTCCAGAGAGGGTAATCCTAGAAGTAGTGGCTTTCCCCTAGGAAAATTATGCACTTGTTATCTTGGAAGAGCCCTAGATGAATTCAGTGCCTGTGCAGGCTGATGAAATATAAGCCCAGAGATATATTCCAGAGAAGAACAGACAGTAGAATCTGTGGTAGAGTTTTTAGCTCAGTGATTTTTCTGCAGCTGATCATATGACAGCTGTGCTACTACTCACTCATTAATCCTAATAAGTTCTTAAAATATCTATAATATAGCCTAATTTTCCAAGTAGTGAACAAAATACCCTCAATCACCAAAATGCATGTGATGCAAGCAGGCTCCAAGGCTGAAGGCAGTTTTTTCTGCACCAAAGCCTTCAGAGACTGCACTGTAATATGATCTAAAATTTCTACCATAATAAAGGAATAGCTCTTACTTGAGATAAAGAGTGAGTGTTTTTTGGTGTTTAGATATAGCTGTTACTGACTGTCACAAGGTTCTATTTGTGCCGAGTTGAGAGATACATATTTCCTTGTATTTCTTTTTAATTTTTGGCCACACCATCACCATATGACTAGGAGGATCTTAGTTCCCTGACCAGGGATTGAACCTGGGCCCGTGGCAGAAAGAACACTGAGTCCTGACCACAGGACCACCAGGGAATTCCACCCAACCCCCGCACTTTTTAAAAATATATTTTCATTGTTGACTTGGCATCTGGTGGCACAATTAGTGAATTTTATGAGAGCTTCACATCTTTGAGAAAATAAAGAGTATGGCAGAATATGCCAATTATTAGCAGATAGTCTACACTTTTTATTATTATTAGCATATTTGTTTGGTAGTAATAAGAAGATAAAATTATTAAAAGGAAAGTTATCAAGCAATCCGTTTTCTAATATTAGTGGATTTTGGAGTGTTGGCAGTTTCACGTGCCAATGAAATGTGATCCAAAAGGTATTTTTAATCTATCGGTTTAACTCAGAATGCATTTTGTATAGAAGCAGTATCGGTGGTTATACCCCTAGCCAGTTCATTAAATGGTCATTTAATCCATTTTACACCCTGAAAGTTATACTTACTTATAAAATATGTCTGTGCAAATACGTATTCAAAATTCTAATGTTGTTCAGTCGATTAGTTGTGTCTGACTCTTTGTGACCACAGGGACTACACCACACCAGGCTTCCCTGTCCTTCACCATCTCTGGAGCTTGCTCAAACTCATGCCCATTGAGTCAGCGAGGGTGCCTTCAGAGACTGCACTGTAATATGATCTAAAATTTCTACCATAATAAAGGAATAGCTCTTACTTGAGATAAAGAGTGAGTGTTTTTTGGTGTTTAGATATAGCTGTTACTGACTGTCACAAGGTTCTATTTGTGCCGAGTTGAGAGATACATATTTCCTTGTATTTCTTTTTAATTTTTGGCCACACCATCACCATATGACTAGGAGGATCTTAGTTCCCTGACCAGGGATTGAACCTGGGCCCGTGGCAGAAAGAACACTGAGTCCTGACCACAGGACCACCAGGGAATTCCACCCAACCCCCGCACTTTTTAAAAATATATTTTCATTGTTGACTTGGCATCTGGTGGCACAATTAGTGAATTTTATGAGAGCTTCACATCTTTGAGAAAATAAAGAGTATGGCAGAATATGCCAATTATTAGCAGATAGTCTACACTTTTTATTATTATTAGCATATTTGTTTGGTAGTAATAAGAAGATAAAATTATTAAAAGGAAAGTTATCAAGCAATCCGTTTTCTAATATTAGTGGATTTTGGAGTGTTGGCAGTTTCACGTGCCAATGAAATGTGATCCAAAAGGTATTTTTAATCTATCGGTTTAACTCAGAATGCATTTTGTATAGAAGCAGTATCGGTGGTTATACCCCTAGCCAGTTCATTAAATGGTCATTTAATCCATTTTACACCCTGAAAGTTATACTTACTTATAAAATATGTCTGTGCAAAAACGTATTCAAAATTCTAATGTTGTTCAGTCGATTAGTTGTGTCTGACTCTTTGTGACCACAGGGACTACACCACACCAGGCTTCCCTGTCCTTCACCATCTCTGGAGCTTGCTCAAACTCATGCCCATTGAGTCAGCGAGGGCATCCAACCATCTTGTCCTCTGTCATCCCCTTCTCCTCCTGCCTTCAATCTTTCCCAGCATCAGGGTCTTTTCTAATGAGTCAACTCTTTGCATCAGGTAACAAAGTATTGGAGCTTCAGTTTCAGCATCATTTCTTCTAATGAATAATCAGTTTGAATTCCTTTAGAATTGACTGGTTTGATCTCCTTGCAGTCCAAGGGACTCTCAAGAGTCTTCTCCAACACCACAGTTCAAAAGTATCAATTCTGCAGCACTCAGCTTTCTTTATGGTCCAACTCTCATATCCGTAGATGGAACTTTGTTGTCAAAGTAATCTCTCTGCTTTTTAATATGCTGTCTGAGTTCGTCATAGCTTTTCTTCCAAGGAACAAGCGTCTTAATGTCATGGCTGCAGTCACTATTGGCAGTGATTTTGGAGCCCAAGAAAATAAAGTTTGTCACTGTTTCCACTGTTTCCCCATCTATTTGCCATGAAGTGATGGGACTGGATGCCATGGTCTTTGGTTTTTGAATGTTGAGTTTTAAGCCAGCTTTTTCACTCTCCTCTTTCACCTTCATCAAAAGGCTCTTTAGTTCCTCTTCTCTTTCTGCCATAAGAGTGTTGTTATCTGCATAGGTGAAAGAAAGTGAAGTCGCTTAATTGTGTCCGACTCTCTGCTACCCCATGGACTGTAGCCTACCAAGCTTCTCTGTCCATGGGATTTTCCAGGCAATAGTACTGGAGTGGATTGCCATTTCCTTCTCCAGGGGATCTTCCCAACCCAGGGATCGAACCCAGGTCTCCTGCCTTGTAGACAGACACTTTACCGTCTGAGCCAGCACGGAAGTCTCTAAGTTATATTTCTCTCGGGAATATTGATTCTAGCATGTGCATCACCCAGCCCAGTGTTTCTCATGGTGTAGTCCGCAAAGTTAAATAAGCAGGGTGATGATATACCGCCTTGATGTACTCCTTTCCCGATTTGGAACCAGTCTCTTGTTCCATGTCCGGTTCTAACTGTTGCTTCTTGACCTGCATACAGGTTTCACAAGAGGCAGCTTTGTAAAGTGGTCTAGTATTCACATCACTTGAAGAATTTTCCACAGTTTGTTGTGATCCACATAGTCAAAGGCTTTACTGTAGTCAGTGAAACAGAAGTAGATATTTTTTCTGGAATTTTCTTGCTTTTTCTATGATCCAACAGATGTTGGTAATTTGATCTCTGTCTGGTTCCTCCTCTGCCTTTTCTTCTTTTTTTCAGATTTTATTTTCTAGCGACTGAACTGAACTCAAAGAAAAAATTAGTAGTGTAAAAGCTATTATTGCTGTAACTTTTGTTTGTGACTCCAAATCTTGTTTTCTACATAATATAAAGGACTAATTAATGCATTTTAAATGATTATCAGCTTATGTTTAGGGGTGTACAATGTATAAAGATATAATTTTGTGACAACAACCACCAAAGAAGGTGGGGTAAAACTGTAAAGGAGCTGTGTTTGTATGTCAGCAAAGTTAAATTGATATAAATTCAAATTAGTGTTACAATTTCAAAATGTTAAATGTAATCCCCACAATATCCACCATAAAATAGCTATAGAATATACATAAGAGGAAATAAGAAAAGAATTTAAACATTTCACTACAAAAAATAAAAAAAGTTAAATCCAAAAAAGTAACAGGAATGTAGGAAAGGGGAGCAAAAAAACTGTAAAGCATATAGAAAACAATGATAGTAATAAGCCTCTTTTATAATTAATTACTTTAAACATAAATGGATTAAACTCTCACATCACAAGGCAGACTGGCATGTGAATAAACATACAACTCTATAGCTATATGTTTAACTCCATCTATATGCTATCTACAAGAGAATCATTTGATATCCAAAGACACAAGCAGGTTGAAAGTGAAAAGGTGGGAAAAGATTTAACTGCAAACAGTAACCCAAAGTTACTGGGCATGCAGGGGATGAGGCTATGGCAATATTAGACAAAATAGACTTTAAATCATAAAAGGTTCTAAGAGACAAAGAGGAATGTCATATATTATAAAAGGTTTAACACAGTAAAAAGATATAACAATTATAAACATTTATAAACAATTATAAACATTTATATATCTAATTTTCCAGACTACAACACTAAAGTGGGTTGCCATTTCCTTCTCCAGATCTTCCCAACTCAGGGACTGAACCCAGGTCTCCCACATTGTAGGCAGACGCTTTACCGTTTGACCCACCCGGGAACTCAAATCTAATTACAGACCATCAAAATATAATAAGTGCAGAAGAAAAGGACAGAACTGAAGGGAGAAATAGAGAGCTCCATAGTAAGAGTTGGAGACTTCAATACTCACAAGAGTGGATAAAATAACTAGACAGAAAGTTAAGTAGGGAAATAGAAGACTTAAAAAGACAATAAACCATAATAAACATATACACCTGCCCCAAGCATCCTGTATCCTGTATCAAACCTAGACTGGCGATTCATTTCTTACATGATAGTATACATGCTGCACTGGGATGACCCAGAGAGATGGTATGGGGAGGGAGGTGGGAGGAGGGTTCAGGATTGGAAATTCATGTACACCCGTGGAGAATCCATGTCAATGTATGGCAAAACCAATACAGTAATGTAAAGCAAAATTTAAAAAAAATTTAATAAATAAATAATAGACATATACAGAACACTCTAGCCAGCAACAAAAGAATACATATTATTCTCAAGTGCACAAAGGACACTGTCCAGGATAGACCATACATTAGGCCACAAGTCTCAAAGTTTTTAAAGATAGATACTAAATATTTTCTATAATCCACAACAGGATTAAAGTTAGAAATCAATAACAAAATTCAAAAAATTTTAGAAATTAAGCAACACACTCTTAATCAATGGTTTGAAGAAAAACTCACAAAGGAATCTGGAAAATCCCAGAGATGAGTACAAATGCAAACACAATGAGGTGCAGCCAAGACGGTAGAGTAGAACTGAGCTCACTTCCTCACATGGGCATGCAAAACTTACAACTAATTACAGAGACACTATCAACGAGAACAATCTGAAGACCAGCAGAAAAGATTTTTCCAAAACTAAATATATAAAGAAGGAGCCACAATGAGATGGGTAGGGGTGGTGGAGACACAATATGATCTGACCCACACCACCACTCCCTCAGGTAGACAGTCCACAAATGGGAAGATAACCACAACTGCAAAGGTTCTTCCCAAAGAGGGAGGGGTCTGAGGCCCACATGGGGCTCCCCAACTTGGAGGCCCTGCACCAAAAACAAGACCTCAGAACATGTGGCTCTGAAGGGTGACAAGGCTTGTGTATGGGAGAACCAGGGGGATGCAGAAAACAGAGATTCCTAAAGGGCACACCGTAATCTCACATAATTCAAGTCCCAGTGCAGACTCAGTACTTTGCAGGGATTTGGAGAGCCTCTTGGAGGCTACTGAAACTTCCCCTGGTTTCATAGACACTGGCAGCAGTCATTTTGGGGAGCTCTTTCTACCACTAAGATACTGGTGGTGGCAAGGTCATTCTGGAATCCTCCCCCCAGCCACCCACCACAGACTTGCATAATTCCCAGGTCCCTCTGGCCCCACAGCCAGCCAGCCCAGGACCCAGCCACTAGTGGACTGGCATCAGCTCCAGGACCCCTCAGGACTAACAGTCAGCCATGCAAGGATTAGGCCACACCAACAAACAGGCCAGCACCAGCTCTGGGCAACCCCCATGCCAGGCGCCCTCCCCATCTAACAGCAAGACAACAGGGGTGGCTTGAACTAGGGCTGTGTACTCAACTGGGCCAGGGGTCAGACCCATGTACCAATGTGCCCACAGTGGTCACACCTACCATAACCTAACAGTCAACACAGCCTACATGAGGTGACCAGAAGGGAGTGGGCTCCCCTTCATTGAATGTCTTCTACATAAGGCCATTTCCTCAAGATTAGGAAACACAACTGAATTACCAACACATGGAAACACAGAATTAGGCAAAATGAGGAGACAGAGGAGTATGTTCCAAATGAATGAACAAGATCAAGCTGAGAAGAAGAACTAAGTGGAGATAAGCAATTTACCCAACAAAGAGTTCAAGGTAATGATTATAAAGATGCTCAACTAACTCAGAAGAAAGGATGCATGCAGTAAGAAGTTTAAAGAGAGAAAGTATAAAGAAGAACCAAACAGAGCTAAAGAATACAATGACTGAAATAAATAATACAGTATAAGTGTTACCAAGTCCAAGCTCACTCTGCTTGCTGCACAACAGGTCAATGAATCCAAGAGATGAGGTTTTAAGGCAGGGAAGAAACTTTAATCGGAGAGCTGGTAGGCCGAGAAGATGGCAGGTTAGTACCTCAAAATAACCATCTTATTAGGGTCTGGATGCCAGGTTCTTTTATAAATTAAAGATGAGGGGAGGGGGAGGAAGCAAAGTAAAAAGGCCAGTAATCTTGCAAACATCTCCTAGAACGGCAAGCCTCATGAAAGAGATGTGTAAGGAACTTTAGTTTAGGCAGAGGGGCAGGATTCTCTGAGGTAAACTATTCGTATGATTATAATAACAAAAACAATGGAAAGCAAGTCAAAGAAACAGTTCCAACATCAAGTCAGGAATAGGCTTCCTCCCTGCGGCAAAAGAAATCAACAGATTAGGCAACACAGAGGAAAAGACTAGTGAACTGGAAGACAGTACTGGAAAGTATCCAAGCTGAAGAGAAAAAAGAACAGAAAGAATTTTTAAAAATTAGGATAACTTCTCTAACAAAGGAGGCAAGAATAATATAACGCTGGACAGTCTCAATTTCAATAAATGGTGCTGGGAAAACTAGACAGCTACACATAAAAGCATGAAATTCAGAACACTTTTTAGCACCATAAACAAAAATAAACTCAAAATGGATCAAAGACCTAAATGTAAGGCTGGACACTATAAAATTCTTAGAGGAAAACAACACTCTTTGACACAGATCACAGCAATATCTTTTTGGATCCACCTCCCAGAGCAATGGCAATGAAATCAAAAATAAACAAGTAAGACCTAATTAAACTTAGAGCTTTTGCATAGCAAAAGAAACCATAAACAAAAGACAACCCACAGAATGTGAGAAAATATTTGCAAACAAAGCAACCAACCAGAGTTTAATCTCCAAAATATACAAACAGCTTATGTAGCTCTATGTCAAGAAAACATACAAACGAAATCCAAAAATGGATAAAAGACCTAAATAGATATTTCTCCAAAGATGATGTGCAGATGGCCAACAGACACAGGAGAAGATGCTCAACATCACTGATTAGCAAAGAAATGCAAATGAAAACTACAGCGAGGCATCACTCACAGCAGTCAGAATGGCCATCATCAATAGGCTACAATCAGAAAATGCTGGAGAGGATGCAGGGGTCTTCCCCAGTGGTTTGGCAGGTAAAGAATCCACCTGCAAGGCAGGAGACACAGGAGACTCAGATTTGGTCCCTGGGTCAGGAGAATTCCCTGGAGAAAATGGCAACCCACTCCAGTATTCCTGCCTAAAGAGTCCCACAGACGGAAGAGCCTGGTGGGCTACAGTTCAAAGGGTCACAAAGAGTTGGGCATGACTGTGACTGGACACACACACATACAGTGAGGATGTGGAGAAAAGGAAACGCTCAGAGTAAATCGGTACAACCACTATGGAGAACAGTATGGAAGTTCCTTAAAAAACTAAAACTAGAGCTACCATAAGATCCACAAATCCCACTCCTGAACATATATTCAAAGCCTTTCTTTGAAAAGATACACGCACCCTAACGTTCACCACAGCACTATTTACAACAGCCAAGACAGGGAAGCAATCTAAATGTCCATCAACAGGGATATGGATAAAGAAGATGCGGCATATATACACAATGGAATAACAGCCATAAAGAAGAATGAAATAATGCCATTCACAGCAACGCACATGGACCTAGAGACTATCATGCTAAGTAATCAGAGAAATACAAGTATCATAGGATATCACTCATATATGGAATCTATTTTAATGACACACATGAATTTATTTACAAAACAGAAACAGACTCACATATTTTTAAAACAAACATATGGTTACCAAAGGGGAACAAGGTGGGAAGGGATAAATTAGGAGCCTGAGATTAACATACACACACTAATATACATAAATAATCAACAAGGATCTACTGTGTAGCACAGGGCACTACTCAATATTCTGTAATAATCTATATACTGATTAACAATCTGAAAAAGAATATGTGTATAACTGAATCGCTTTGCTGTATACCTGAAACTAACACCACATTGTAGATCCTCCAATAAATTTCTTTAAAATGAGGATAGTTTAAGAGAACTATGACAAAATCCAATATACTAACACTGGCATTATATGGGTTGCAGAAGGAGAAGAGACGAAAGGTGAAGAGAACTTATTTAAAGAAACAATAGCTGAAAACTTCCATAACCTGGCAAAGGAAACAGGTTCAGGAAGCACAGACAATGCCCAGTGAGATGAACCAAAGAAGTCTGTGCCAAGACATATTATAATTAAATGGCAAAATTAAAGGAAAAGAGGAAGTCTTAAAAGCATCAAGAGAAAGGCAAACATGCACAAACTAGAAGCCGACTTTCCAGTCAGGAAAGGAGTGCCACAATATGTTCAAGTGACGTAAGGAAAAAACATGCAACCAAGAATACCCTACCTGGCAAAGCTATCATTTTGGTTTTAGAGCACAGATCAAGAGTTTTACACACAAGCAAAACCTAGAAGACTCTAGCACCACTAAACTGACTTTACTGGAAATATTAAAAGGACTTCTCTAAGTAGAAAAGGAAGACCACACTAGAATGTGAAAAACACAAACACCTCATGGTAAAGGAACACATGCAGTAAAGGCAGTAGACCTACCACGCATAAAGGTTCAGTTCAGTCGCTCAGTCGTGTCTGACTCTTTGCGACCGACAGACTGCAGCACACCAGGCTTCCCTGACCACCACCAATTCTCAGAGCTTGCTCATACTCATCTCCATTGAGTCAGTGATGCCATCCAACCATCTCATCCTCTGTCGTCCCCTTCTCCTCCTGCCTTCAGTCTTCCCTAGCATCGGGGTCTTTTGAAAAGAGTCAGTTCTTCACATCAGGTGGCCAAAGTACTGGAGTTTCAGCTTCAGCATCAGTCCTTCCAATGAATATCCAAGACTGATCTCCTTTAGGATGGACTGGTTGGATCTCTTTGCAGTCCAAGGGACTCTCAAGAGTCTTCTCCAACACCACAGTTAAAATGCATCAGCTCTTTAGTGCTCAGCTTTCTTTATGGTCCAACTCTCACATCCATATGTGACTATTGGAAAAACCATAGCTTTGATTAAAGGAACTTGTCGGCAAAGTAATATCTCTGCTTTTTAATATGCTGTCTAGGTTGGTCATAGCGGTTCTTCCAAGGAGCAAGCGTCTTTTAGTTTCATGGCTGCAGTCACCATCTGCAGTTGTTTTGGAGCCCCCCAAATAAAGTCTGTCACTGTTTTCATTATTCCCACGTCTGTTTGCCATGAAGTGATGGGACCAGATGCCATGACCTTCATTTGCTTATTATCTCAGTTTTATGTATTTATTTACTTTTACCTTACAATATTGTATTGGTTTTGCCATACATCGACATAAACCCGCCATGGGTGGACACGTGTGTTGAGTTTTAAGCCAGGTTTTTCACTCTCCTTTTTCACTTTCATCAAGAGGCTCTTTAGTTCTTCTTTGCTTTCTGCCATAAGGGAGGTGTCATCTGCATATCTGAGGTTATTGATATTTCTCCCAGCAATCTTGATTCCAGCTTGTGCTTCATTCAGACTGGCATTTCACATGATGTACTCTGCATGTAAGTTAAATAAGCAGGGCGACATTATACATCCAGGACATACTCCTTTCCCAATCTGGAACCAATCCGTTGTTCCATGTCCGGTTCTAACCGATGCTTCCTGACCTGCATACAGATTTCTCAAGAGGCAGGTTAGGTGGTCTGCTATTCCCTTCTCTTTAAGATTTTCCACAGTTTGTTGTGATCTACACAGTCAGAGGCTTTGGCGTAGTCAATCAAGCAGAAGTAGATGTTTTTCTGGAACTCTCTTGCTTTTTCAGTGATCCAACGGATGTTGGCAATTTGATCTCTGGGTCCTCTGCCTTTTCTAAATCCAGCTTGAACATCTGGAAGTTCACGGTTCATGTACTGTTGAAGCCTGCCTTGGAGAATTTTGAGCATTACTTTCCTAGTGTGCGAGATGAGTGTAACTGTGCGGTAGTTTGAGCATTCTTTGGCATTGCCTTCTTTGGGATTGGAATGAAAACTGACCTTTTCCAGTCCATGGCCACTGCTGAGTTTTCCAAATTTGCTGGCATATTGAGTGCATTGTCTGTTTAGTTCTTTGGCCCATTTTTTGATTGGGTCGTTTATTTTTCTGGAGTTGAGCTACAGGAGTTGCTTGTATATTTACTAAAACTAGCTTGATCGTCTGGCAGTTCTCAGTTCACGTACTGTTGAGGCCTGGCTTAGAGAATTTTGAGCATTACTTTGCTAGCGTGTGAGGTGAGTGCAGTTGTGCAGTAGTTTGAATATTCTTTGACATTGCCCTTCTTTGGGACTGGAATGAAAAAACTGACCTTTTCCAGTCCTGTTGCCACTGCTGAGTTTTCCAAATTTGCTGGCGTATTGAGTACAGTACTTTCACAGCATCATCTTTCAGGATTTGAAATAGCTCACCTGGAATTTCATCACCTCCACTAGTTTTGTTCATAGTGATGCTTCCTAAGGCCCACTTGACTTTGCACTCAAGATATCTGGCTCTAGGTGAGTGATCACACCATTGTGGATATCTGGGTAATTAAAGTCCTTTTTGTATAGTTTTTCTGTGTATTATTGCCAGTTCTTCTTAATCTCTTCTCCTTCTATTAGGTCCATACCATTTCTGTCCTTTATTATGCCCATCTTTGCATGAACTATTCCCTTGGTATCTCTAATTTTCTTAAAGGGATCTCTAGTCTTTCCCATTCTATTGTTTTTCTCTATTTCTTTGCATTGTTTACTGAGGAAGGCTTTCTTATCTCTTCTTGCTCTTCTTTGGAACTCTACATTCAGATGGATACATCCTTCCTTTTCTCCTTTCCCTTTTGCTTCTCTTATTTTCTCAGCTATTTGTAAGGCCTTCTCAGATAACCATTTTGCCTTTCTTTTTCTTGGGAATGGTTTTGATCACTGCCTCCTGTACAGGGTTATGAACTTCCATTTGTAGTTCTTCAGGTACTCTATCAGATCTAATCCCTGTTTCTCACTTCCATAGTATAATCATAAGTGATTTGATTTAGGTCATACCTGAATGGCCTAGTAGTTTTCACATTTTCTTCCATTTAAGTCTGAATTTTTCAATAAGGAGTTTGTGATCTGAGCCACAGTCAGCTCCTGGTCTTGTTTTTTCTGACTGAATAGAGCTTCTCTGTCTTCAGCAACAAAGAATATAATCAATTTGATTTCTGTATTGACCAAGTATTTCAGTATCTGGTGATGTCCATGTGTATAATAATCTCTTGTGTTGCTGGAAGAGGATGTTTGCTATGACCAGTATATTCTCTCAGCAAAACTCAATTAGCCTTTGCCCTGCTTCATTTTGTGCCCCAAGGCCAAATTTGTCTGTTACTCCAGGTATTTCTTGACTTCCTATTTTTGCATTCCTGTCCCATATGATGAAAAGGACATCTTTTTTTGGTGTTAGTTCTAGAAGGTCTTGTACGTCTTCATAGAACAGTTCAATTTCAGCTGCTTTGGCATTCGTGGTTGGGGCATAGACTTGGATTGCTATGACAGTGAATGGTTTATTTTGGAAACAGAGATCATTCTGTCATTTTTGAGGTTGCACCCAAGCAGATCCAAGCATTTAAGACTCTTTTGTTGACTGTGAGGGCTACTGCATTTATTCTAAGGGATTCTTGCCCACAGTAGTAAATATAATGGTCATTTAAATTAGATTCACACATTCTGGTCCTTTTTAGCTCACTGATGACTAAAATGTCAAAGTTCACTCTTGCCATCTCCTATTTGACCACTTCCGATTTGCCTATTTCATGGGACCTAACCTTCCAGGTTCTTATGCAATAGTGTTCTTTACAGCATCAGACTGTACTTTTACCACCAGTCACATCCACAGCTAGATGTTGTTTCCACTTTGGCTCAGCCTTTTCATTCCTTCTGGAATTATTTCTCTGCTCTTCTCCAGTAGCATATTGGGCACCTACCAACCTGGTGAGTTCACCTTTCAGTGTCATCTCTTTTGCCTTTTCATACTGTTCATGAGATTCTCAAGGCAAGAATGCTGAAGTGGTTTGCCATTCCCTTCTTCAGTGGACCACATTTTGTCAGAACTCTCCACCATGATCCGTCCATCTTGGGTGGCCCTACATGGCGTGGCTCATAGTTTCTTTGAATTAGATAAGGCTGTGGTCCATGTGATCAGTTTGGTTAGTTTTCTGTGATTGTGGTTTTCATTCTGTCTGCTCTCTGATGGATGAGGATAAGAGGCTTATAGAAGCTTCTTGATGGGAGGGACTGGCTATGGGGAAAACTGGGTCTTCCTCTGGTGGGCTGGGCCATGCTCAGTGATTCTTTAACCCAATTTTCTGCTGATGAGTGGGGCTGTGTTCCCTCCCTGTAGTTTGGCCTGAGGCCAAACTATGGTAGTGGTAATGGCAACCTCCTTCAAAAGGACTTATGTCGGCATGCTGCAGCTCCCAGGATCGTTGTGTTCAGTGTCCCTGACCCTGCCGGAGGCCATTGTCAACTCACACCTCTGCCAGAGACTCCCAGACACAGGCAAGTCTGGCTCAGTCTCTTGTAGGGTCACTGCTCCTTTCTCCTGAGTCCTGGTACACAGAAAGTTTTATTGTGCCCTCCAAGAGTGTTTCCCCAGTCCTGTGGAAGTTCTATAATCAAATTCTGCTGGCCTTCAAAGTCAAATTCCTGGGAGTTCTCAGTCCCGCTGTGGGATCTCCAGGTTGGGCAATGTGTTACGGGCTGCAGAACTTCTGCAACAGTAAAAGAACTTCTTTGGTACAGTTGTTCTCCAATTTGTGAGTCACCTGCTCGGCGGCTCTATAGTGGAGCTATTGGTGGTCTCCTGCAAGAGGACTTAGGCCACATGCCATGCCTCCCAGATCTGCTGCACCAGAGCTCCTGTCCCCGTTCAGGTCACTGCTGACCCGTGCCACCTTAGGAGACATTGAAACACTCAGGCAGGTCTGGCTCGGTCTGTTGTGAAGGTCACTGCTCCATTCCTTGGGTCCTAGTGGGCACAGGTTTTGTTGGTACCTTCCAAGCATCTCTAGTGGGTCTTAGATTTGATTTTAATGCAGTTGTGCCCCTCCTACCATCTTATTGGGGCTTCTCCTTTGCCCTTGGGGCATGGTATCTTTTTTTGGTGGGGTCAAACATTCTCCTGTCGACAGTTATTCAGCAGCCGTCGAACTCTAATATATGGTAACTATTGAAGTCTTAACAACAGAATTAAGGAGCTCCCTTCTTTTATCTCTTTTGTCTGTTGCATATGTTCAAAGGGACTCTCCCATTCCAAGTCAAAGGAAGGGTGGTTTGGGAAAAGAGGGGGCAAGGTGAAGAACAAGCTTCTAAGGTAGACCTGTGTAAAGAACATTACAGTGTCGGAGGCCTAGGAAGTGTGCCTCTTGATTCTGAACGAGGATCATGGTTCAGTTATTTATTCAGTGCATATTTTTAAGCAACTCCTCTGTTTGGTTATTCTCTAGACAATGGCCATACGGTGTAGGAGCCAAACTGTTCAGTTCTTCCTGCCTTCGTGGACCTCATAATCTAACTAGGGATCCAAATGAACAGTCAATAGCTAAGCATACCTGGTGCTGATTCTTTCCAAGGAGATGGTATTTAAGCTGAAAACAGAAGAATCTCACATTGTTTTCCACCACCATCACATGTTCCTTCTAGCCCAGGGATAGGTCTGGGATAAAGAACACACCAGCTCCTGCTGTACTATGCTTTCCCTGAAACAATCATTTTACCCTTTTCTGATTAACAAAGAAAATTTGAGTACAGCTTTAGGGATCTGTGGCATGATATAAAAAAGTCAGATAGATAGATAGATAGATATGTATATATGTGTATAAAATTCACATCACAGAAGGAAAATAGAGAACCAAGTGTAAAACATATAAAAAGGTATAAAAATAGCAATTAACAAACATTGCACAGTTTCAAGAATTCTCAGAAGTCTCATAAAATTATATTTGATATTCATAGAAATATAAATAAAGGTAGCTTCTGCTTATTTCATGTTTGTTTATTTGTCAAATAATTATTGAACATTAAGTAGCAAGTCAGCACTGTGCTAATAATTGTGGAAAAGATCATTTAGATATTTATCCTAATATAAAAATTAACTAATATAAAAAATAAATACCCTAAAAGAAAAGTAGAATAGTGAAAATCTATAGCATTGTGTCTATTTATGACCTCGTTTTGAAGTCACACACTGGCTTTCTGTTATATCCTGTTGATTACACCAGTTAACCCTGTTCCTGGGGAGGAGACTTCCAGGAGGGGAGGAGCATGGGAGCCACCCTGGATTGCACTCATGCTTTTTGCTAGTCTCTTAGAAAAATGTGGTTTTTATTTTGTCTGGGTTTGTCTTACTGTTACTACAGAAATGAATGTCTTTATTTCTTTTTTGTTTTATCTCAAAGGAGAAGTCTCTCCCATGGTAGAATTTTATAAAGTGGAATTGTCACATTTGCCTACTCAGAAGACCTATTCCAGACCTATATCAAAAGTGGCCCTGTATCAGGTTTATTTTCTCAGTTGTCTGATTATATGAGTCAAAGAAAACCAAGTCACTACTGTGCTTTTTCTTATATAAATAAGCAATTATAGCTGAGTTTGGGTACAGGTTGGATAAATACTTAGGTTAAATGGTTTGTTAATATAACTGCTGAAGATAACAGAGTTGTCTGACGCATTCCGAATTCTGAGTTAAATCAACATACTAGAAAATATCCTTTGGATTACAGTGCATTTTTGTGTAGGGGCTGCCTACATACCCAAAACAAGCAACATTAGATACTTGAATCACACCTCCATGGGACAGGCACAAAGCAGCCTAACTACAGATTAAAAAATAACAAAACTGAGGCACGATTTGAGCTGTCAGTCAAGAGTTTGTACTTTGATTCCAATGCAGTTATTAATTGCTTATTTTAAAATTACTAACATTCCTTCTAAGATTTAGAAGAATTTAACAGAATTCAGAGTATCTACAATATAACTTTCCAGATGTCCAGGGTGCAATCTAAAATTGCATAATATTTGAAGAATAAAGAAAATATGACCTAGTGTCAAGGAAAGTAAAAACTTTACTTGATGAGCTTAACACAGAATGGTATAAGAGGAAAAGTCAGTGAACTTGGAAGGCAGATCAGTAGAAAAGATTTAATCTGAAGAACACGAAAAAAGACTGAAAACAAGTATGAACTATAGCATTATTGGGAACCTGCCAGACAATATAAAAAAACCCGAGAGAAAATGGGGCAGAAATAACAACAAAGTTGTTTGAACAAATATTGTACAAAAACTTGCCAAATATGATTAAACATATAAATTTACATTTTCAAGAATCTAAGTGAACTCTAAGCAATATAGATTACAAAAAAAAACCATACCCAGGCAAAGCTGCTGAAAACCAAACGTAAAAAGAAAATCTTGAAACCAACCAGAGAAAAATGACAAACTATATACAAAGAAATAATTCAAAAGACTGTTGCCTTCAAATTTTGAAGGCCAGAAAACAGTAGAATGATATTTTTAAAGTGTCAAAGAAAAAAACAGTCAACCTAGCAACCAGCAAAAATATCCTTCAGAAATGAAAGTAAAATAAATGTGTTCCCAGATGGAACAAAACTAATTCTTGAAGAGACTCTGCCAAGAGGACAGATGCTTTATCCAAATCAAGGCTTATTCTATCAGGGTGGCATAGTTTCTTTCCTTCCCCATATTCACTTCTCCCTTTTCCTTTTAGCTTTTTTTTTTTTTTTTTTTTTGCTAAAAAGGGTTAATCTGCTAGCAGTTCCCTCAATAATGAGCATGTGGATGACAGTATATTTTCTGAAGTATAAAATTTAGTCATTTGGGTTCTTTTGGTTAGGGGATTTAAACTACTTCTTTACTCTCAACACATTGGTCGGTGGAGTGATAAGTTTGAAAATGCATATGAATTAATTTGCTAAATCACATACATGTTTTGGAGCATAATCTTAGTGGCAAAATTATGTTACTATTCATTCATCTTGTTTAGGTTTACATGTTGAATAGCAGCTCTGAAAACACTGAATTGAAAAGGAATTGTGATCATTGTTATAAATTGTCTTTGTAACTAAGCCAAGGGTCCTGACATTTGTAATCGATTTCAATTCAGGTTTTAAAGCATTTCTTTATTTATTTAACTGTCTTGGGTCTTAGTTGTAGCATATGGCATCAGTTCCCTGACCATGGATTGAACCCAGGCTCCCTGCATTGAAACGTGGACTCTTAGCCACTGGAGCACCAACTCATTTTAATAACCAACCCACTTAAGGATTTGAATGTAATCTTTTTTGTAACCACCTCAGCATTCATTCTAAAATAATAAAAACTATTGAGTTAGAAATTAAAGTTACCAAAGCCTAATAATTGCCACTTAATAGTTATTTCATGCTATTGTGAACTGAACATATCATGGAGCTTCCATCTCTCTTTACTATTTCACGATGACTTCTTACTGAGATGAGCAGCACTAACTTTCAAGATAGGTACCTTTCCTGCCTCCTCTCCCATTTGCTATACTCTTCCACAGACATGACTCTGTAGCCACTGGAACTGTTTGTATAGCCCTGTCTGCCCTGTGCATTCAGAACCGAAAGAGCCAAATCCCTGTTCCCTTTCCCTAAAATATCATCATGTTAATCTTGGGTTTCGATAGAGATTCCTTCACAGCAACATTGAGGCTAGCATTTGGCTAAAGGTCTGGGTACTGTGGTCAAGCCAAGTTAATATGAAAACTATCACAGCATGTATATTACCCCCCAGAATCACTTATTATAATAAGAAGAAAGCACAGCTATAAGTATTTCTACCTTACTGTGTACCAGGTAGTATACTCATAGATTTATCTGTGTATTGCACATAATCCTCCCAGCAACCCGTGTAATATCATCCCTGTCTTAGAAATTAAGAAACTAGAGCTCAGAAAGATTAAGCAAGGTGTCCCAGATCACAAAGCTAGTTGGCAGTAGAGTTACCATCTGCTTTATTGTCCACACGTAACTACTGCACTGTATACACTGTCTTCTTCTTCTCCTTGGTCTAAAATCACCTCTGTGTGTTTGAGCTTCTTTACTAGCTTCCCGAAAGCAAGGGTGAAGAATCCCCTTCTTTTCCTGCATCACTCTGTATAGTGGAGTGGATACTCAGTCTCTGATGAGGTCAGAGTTGGTTGGCCAAGACCAGCAGAAGGACGCCTCTCGTGTAAATTCCTTCCTCACAGCCTGCATTCTGCAGAGCTGCCCCTCTTTTCCAGGGCTAAACAGAGAAGGCATGTAATAGAAGTTTTGTAAAATGAGTTTAATTAGCTGTTTGTAGCCAGTCGTGAAGAATAGGAACTTGTGCTTAAAGAATTGTCAAAGGGAAATTAAATGGTATGTGAAATGAGGATCCACTTACTTGTTCATGTGAGTCTTTTCAGCGGTTTCTGTCAGAAACCTATCTTTCTAGCATTAGGAAAAGTATGGCTTTCCGTTTTCTAAACCTTTGTTATTGTTACATTCTTTGGACACTGTCCTTGTAGAGTTTAATCAACAGTTGTAAGTTTAAGGAGCAGCAGCTGTTAAGGCAGTAACAATATGAAGTAATTATTCATGAACCACTTGCTTACTTTTTATCCTGTTCTTATTGTTCTATGGTTTTGCTCAGTATTCTCATACTAAAGTATGGCTATAAAGTTTGAAAACAATATGCTTTACCATGAGTATCAGGCTTCTCCATAGCAACAGAACCAGTAGAAAGAGAGAGACTGTGTGTGTGTGTGTGGGGGGGGGTGTAGGTGTGTAGGTGGGGTGATGGACACTGAGAGGGAAAGGAGAAGACTGATTTATTTTACAGAGCTGGCTCATATGATTGTGGGCACTGGCAAGTCTGAAGTTTGCAGAGCATGTTAGAGGCCCAAAGAAGAGCTGATCAGCTTGAGTTTAAAGACAGTCTGGAAGCATAATTTTTCCTTGAGGGCTCAGTCTTTTTCTGGTAAAGGTCTTCAACTGATTAGACAAGGCCCACTCAACATTATAGAGGGTAATCAACTTTATTCAAAATCTGGTGATTTAATTGTTGATCCCATCTTTAAAATATGTTTACAGAAACATCTGAACTGGTGTTTGACCAAATATCTAGATACCCTGGCCTAGACAAATTGATACAAAAATTTAATCATCCTACCATGTATTGTATGTCATCAAAAGAATTATTTGTTATGTGTCGGCCTGTGTTTTCGACTTAGTGGCCATGCTGCATAATAGCATTTTGGATATGGTCCTCTCATCTTAACTTTCTCCATATTAAGAAACAGACAGTAATTATAAAGTAAATTTTAAATTTATTTCCTCATCTTTACAAAATGGTTCATAAGAGTAAATACCCATTTAACACACAGAAATACTTATACAAAATCACAATTGTGCTGCTACAGACTCTTATATGATCATATAGAATCAACAGAGGTTTTGAACGTATGAGGGATAAAGGCAAGGTAGCAAATCAAAGAAAAACATTTGAGGAAAATTTCATATAAATGTGGACACCATTGAAAGGCCATTGTGCAGCTGCTTTGCTCTAGTGTACCCATACTGGCTGTTAATTTATTGACAGTATTGAAGTGTCTCTGCACAAGTTAATGAATAGCCATTGAATTAAAGCTCTTGTGGTCCCCCACTGCTGTGTCTGCCCTTCCCCTAAGATTTCCCTATAATCCAGTAACTAAAAAACCAATGGCTAACAGAACAGAGGGCTCTGGGACTGTGCTTTAGCACAGTGGTACTGTTTGTTTTTTGTTCACTTTATTAAACTGTAATTTACAAACAGAAAAGTTCACCCTTTTGGTGTATAATGCCACGAATTTTCACAAATGCATGCAGTTGTATAGCCACTGTTATAATCAAGGTTTGGAACAGTTCACTTACCCCAAGAATGTCCCTCATATCCCTTAACTTTTCTTCTTAACAAGAATTAACTTTTCTTCTTAAGGAGACACACCAGCTCCTGGAAATAGGGGCGTGTTTTGTATCCCTATATTTTACCTTTTCCAGAATGTTATACAAATGGAATGACATGGGCTGCTGCAAACACATCTGAGGTTTTGTGTGAACATAAGTTCATTCCACTTGGGTAATATCTAAGAATGCATTTGCCAGGTTATGTGGTAACTGTATGTTTAACTTTACAGAAACCTGCCAAACTGTTTCCAACATGACTGTGTTACTGTGTATTTCGTGAGAATCCTTGTCAGTTTTTTTTTTTCTTTCAGACATTCTAGTAAGTGGGTAATGTCTCATGGTTTTAATTTGCATTTCTCTAATGATTGTTGATGTTGAACACCTTTTCATGTGTGTAGTTCCCTTTCATGTACACTTGACCCTTGAATAATTCAAGGATTGAGTGGTGGACGGGTCCTCGGCAGAGTCCACAAACCACATACACCTTATAGTTAGTGCTCTGTATCCGAGGTTCCTCTTTGATCTTATCAAGAAAATTAGAGATACCAAGGGAAAATTTCATGGAAAGATGGGCTCAATAAAGGACAGAAATGGTATGGACCTAACAGAAGCAGAAGATATTAAGAGGTGGCAAGAATACAATGAGGAACTGCACAAAAAAGAGCTTCACGACCAGATAATCATGATGGTGTGATCACTCACCTAGGGCAGGACATCCTAGAATGGGAAGTCAAGTGGGCCTTAGGAAGCATCATTACAAACAAAGCTAGTGGAGGTGATGGAATTCCAGTTAAGCTGTTTCAAATCCTGAAAGATGATGCTGTGAAAGTGCTGCACTCAACATGCCAGCAAATTTGGGAAACTCAGCAGTGGCCACAGGACTGGAAAAGATCAGTTTTCATTCCGATCCCAAAGAAAGGCAATGCCAAAGAATGCTCAAACTACCACACAATTGCACTCATCTCACATGCTAGTAAAGTAATGCTCAAAATTCCCCAAGCCAGGCTTTAGCAATACATGAACCATGAACTTCCAGATGTTCAAGCTGGTTTTAGAAAAGACAGAGGAACCAAAGATCAAATTGCCAACATCTGCTGGATCATCGAAAAAGCAAGAGAGCTCCAGAAAAACATCTATTTCTGCTTTATTCACTATGCCAAAGCCTTTGACTGTGTGGATCACAATAAACTGGAAAATTCTGAAAGAGACAGGCATACCAGACCACCTGACCTGCCTCTTGAGAAACCTGTATGCAGGTCAGGAAGCAACAGTTAGAACTAGACATGGAACAACAGACTGGTTCCAAATAGGGAAAGGAGTACGTAAAGGCTGTAAATTGTCACTCTGCTTATTATATGTAGAGTACATCATGAGAAATGCTGGGCCGAAGGAAGCACAAGCTAGAATCAAGATTGCCAGGAGAAATATCAATAACCTCAGATATGCAGATGACACCACCCTTAGGGCAGAAAGTGAAGAGGAACTAAAGAGCTTCTTGATGAAAGTGAAAGAGGAGAGTGAAAAAGTTGGCTTAAAGCTCAACATTCAGAAAACAAAGATCATGGCATCTGGCCCCATAACTTCATGGGAAATAGATGGGGAAACAGTGTAAACAGTGTCAGACTTTATTTTTCTGGGCTCCAAAATCACTGCAGATAGTGACTGCAGCCATGAAATTAAAAGATGCTTACTCCTTGGAAGAAAAGTTATGACCAACCTAGACAGCATATTCAAAAGCAAAGACATTACTATGCCAACAGAGGTCTGTTCAGTCAAGGCTATGGTTTTTCCAGTGGTCATGTATGGATATGAGAGTTGAACTGTGAAGAAAGCTGAGCACCGAAGAATTGATGCTTTTGAACTGTGGTGTTGGAGAAGACTCTTGAGAGTCCCTTGGACTGCAAGGAGACCTAACCAGTCCATCCTAAAGGTGATCAGTCCTGGGTGTTCATTGGAAGGACTGATGTTGAAGCTGAAACTCTAATACTTTGGCCACTCAGTGTGAAGAGCTGACTCATTGGAAAAGACCCTGATGCTGGGAAAGATTGAGGGCAGGAGGAGAAGGGGATGCCAGAGGATGAGATGGTTGGATGGCATCACTGACTCAATGAACAAGGGTTTGGGTGGACTCCGGGAGTTGGTGATGGACAAGGAGGCCTGTTGTGCTGTGGTTCATGGGGTCTCAAAGAGTCAGACACAACTGAGCGACTGAACTGAACTGAACCACATTTTGGACCAGCCTTGAATCATCTGGCATCATAGTACTTATTATTGAAAAAAAGTCCATGTTAAGTGGACCCACACAATTCAAACTCATTCAAGAGTCAACTCTTTCCTTCAGTGAAATGTGTTCCAATCTTTTGCCACATTTTTTTTTAATTGGATGGTTTGGGCTTGTATTACTGAGTTTTGAGAGTTCTTCATACATTCTGAATACATGTTTCTTATCAAATATGTGATTTGCAAATATTTTCTCCCAGTCTGTGGCTCATCTGTCATTTTCTGAACAGATTTAGCTAGCCTATATTGTGGTTTCTCATAGTTCACCATGATAGACACACAACTCAAGATATATTGAATTTAATCTATACATGAGACATTTTCCAAAAAATCCCATTTGGCAGATTACTATCATATTCCTAAGTAAGCATTTTTTTAAATGTAGCCATCCTGGTGGGTAACCAAATACACGTATTTGTGATGCTAATCTCTTTAGAACATCTCCTGAGATAAACTGGACCCACAAGCTCCTCTGAAAGTATTTCCTTTGTGGATGACTGATGATGATGATGCCATTTGCTTTTTATTGTTTCTATTTCAGATTTTTTTCCCTCTGTGTGAAGACTCAAAACAACCAATCTTTATTTGGAACTCCTTAGGTACCAATATAGAACTACTAGGTAGAAGAGGAAATGATCATATTCAGTGAGTTAGCAACAAAAGAATTCTCATAATACAGTTTTATAAAGTGTGATTTAGAAATAGCAAACATTGTGATATATCGTTGGTAAAAGAGACTGTCAGAAAAGATGTTAGGAATTAGATTTGGGGAAGAGTAAAATTTGTATCTTGAATGACAGGATATAGAAAACTCCAGGCCCAATTTGTCCTGTAGGCAAGAAGAGCCATAGCTTATTAAATACAGTGTTCCCTAGTAAGGGGTATAATTTCAAATTTATAAGGCTACCAGCGTCCATGGGGTACCTTTCTGCTTAAGTCCACTCTCTTTGGCATCAGTTAAAGTAAGAGGATCTTTCTTAAAATGTGACCAAAAAGCCTCCATATTTTGACCCTGCACATCAGTATAAATATCATTGTTGTTGTTGTTTAGTTGCAAAGTTGTGTTTCACTCTTTTGCGACCCCATGGGCTGTAGCCCACCAGGCTCCTCTGTCCATGAGATTTCACCGGCAAGAGTATTAGAGTGGGTTTCCATTTCCTTCTTCAGTGGATCTTCCCAACCAAGGGACTGAGCCCATGTCTTCTGCCTGGCAGGTGGATTCTTTACCCGAGCAACCTGGGAGGTGTGTATAAGTATCATTAGCTTACAAAAATGACATTATTTACAATTTTGAAGCCCCTATAAGGTTCTCTCCCATGCATGCTCCTTCTGCTTCTCTAAGGTTAGCCACTATCCTGAATTATGTATTTATCATTCATTTTCAGTGAGTTATGATTTTAATATATGTAACCACATCCCCATATAGTGTATTTTCAAGTTTTGTTTTTAACTTTGTGTAAACTGAATGATGCTATATATATTCCTCCGTGGTATACTTCTTCCATATAAGATTTTGTTTTTATTCTCTGACTTCTCCACTATTTTTCTGCCTCCCTTTAAAAAAAAGACCCTTTGAAAGCAATGTCTATATTCACTTTCTCTACTTCTTTCTATTTTCTCAGAGCCCACGCCCAGTTAGGCTTTTATTCCCAATTCTAAGCTGACATATGATAAACTGCACAGATATAAAGTATGTATATACTCCAATGTTCTTGCCTGGAAAATTCCACGCACAGAGGAACCTGGGGAGCTACAGTCCATGGGGTCTCAAAGGAGTCACACATGACTTAGCGACTAAACAACAATAAAGTGTGTGTATATATATACACACTACCTACCAGCTTCCCTAGTAGCTCAGTTGGTAAAGAATCTGTTTGCGATGCAGGAGATTCCAGTTTGATTCCTCAGTCCTGAAGATCCGCTAAAGAAGGGATAGGCTACCCACTCCAGTATTCTTGGTCTTCCCTTGTGGCTTAGCTGGTAAAGAATCCACCTGCAATGTAGGAGACCAGGGTCCAGTCCCTGAGTTGGGAAGATCCCCTGGAGAAGGGAAAGGCTACCCACTCCAGTATTCTATCCTGGAGAATTCCATGGACTGTATAGTCCATGGAGTTGCAAAGAGTCAGACACGACTGAGAGACTTTCAGTTTCACTTTTCACTTTCATATATATATATAATTTGAAAAGTTTTTACATATGTATGCATAAACATACATTCATAACTCTGAAGGCATCACTGCAATTAGGATAATAAACATATCCACCACCAACAAAGTTTCCTCATGCCCCTTGGTAATCATTTTCCCTTCCTTCTCTTCATCCTATCTCCAGGTAACCACTGATCTGTGTTCCTTCACTGTCAAATAATTTGTATCTTCTTGAGTTTTACATGAAACTCTGGCTTCTTTCACTAGCATAACGATTTGGAGATTTATTTGTGATATAGTGTGGATCAACAGTTCATTTTTTTATTGCTATGTAGAATTCCATTGTATGCATATACTGTAGGTTGTTCCCATTCACTTGTTCATGGACATTTGTGTTGTTTCTAGTTTTTGGCTTTATTCCAATAAAATATTACAAACATATGTACAATGTCTTTTAAATGTCCTAGACTTAAACTTCCTTGGGTAAATAATTAGGTGTGGAGTATTTGGGTCATATAGTACATATATGTTTAATTTTTGAAAGAACTGCCAAAGTTAAAAAACAACCATACCATTCTACATTCCCACCTATAATAAAGGAGATTTTTAATTCTTACATATTTTTGCTAATATTTGGAATAATAAGTCTTTTAGGTTTTATCCTAGGTGTGCAATGATATTTCTATTCTATTTTAAAATGTCATTTCCCTAGTGAATAAAGGTGTGCATCTTTTTATGTTTTATTTGCCATCCAGATATCTGCTTTGATCTAGTGTCTAAGCCTTTCTCCCATTTTTTTCCCTTGGGTTTTTGTGTTACTACTGAGTTTTGAAAATTCTCTTAGAGTCTGGACAAAAGGCCTTTATCATATTTATTTTCTTCACAAGTGTCTTCTCCCAGTCCAGAACTGACATTTTTTTCACAGGGTCTTTTGGAGAGTAGACACTTACTATTTTAATAAAGCCCAGCTTATCAATTTGTTCCTTTATGGATCTTGCTTTTCAGTTCAGTTCAGTCGCTCAGTTGTGTCTGACTCTTTGCAACCCCATGAACCACAGCACGCCAGGCCTTCCTGTCCATTACCAACTCCTGGAGTCTACCCAAACCCATGTCTTATCAAGTCGGTGATGCCATCCAACCGTCTCATCCTCCATTGTCCCCTTCTCCTCCTGCCCTCAATCTTTCCCAGCATCATGGTCTTTTCCAATGACTCAGCTCTTCACATCGGGTGGCCAGAGTATTGGAGTTTCAGCTTCAACATCAGTCCTTCCAGTGAACACCCAGGACTGATCTCCTTTAGGATGGACTGGTTGGGTCTCCTTGCAGTCCAAGGGACTCTCAAGAGTCTTCTCCAACACCACAGTTCAAAAGCATCAATTCTTCTGCACTCAGCTTTCTTTATAGTCCGAACTCTCACATCCATACATGACCACTGGAAAAACCATAGCTTTGACTAGACGGACCTTTGTTGACAAAGTAATGTCTCTGCTTTTGAATATGCTCTCTAGATTGGTCATAACTTTCCTTCCAAGAAGTAAGAGTCTTTTAATTTCATGGCTGCAGTCACTATCTGCAGTGATTTTGGAGCCCAGAAAAATAAATTCAGCCACTGTTTCCCCATCTATTTGCCATGAAGTGATGGGACCAGATGCCATGATCTTTGTTTTCTGAATGTTGAGCTTTAAGCCCACTTTTTCACTCTCCTCTTTCACTTTCATCAAAAGGCTCTTTAGTTCTTCACTTTCTGCCGTAAGGGTGGTGTCATCTGCATATCTGAGGTTATTGACATTTCTCCCGCCAATCTTGATTCCAGCTTATGCTTCTTCCCACCCAGCGTTTCTCATGATGTACTCTGCATATAAGTTAAATAAGCAGGGTGAGAATATACAGCCTTTACGTACTCCTTTTCCTATTTGGAACCAGTCTGTTGTTCCATGTCCAGTTCTAACTGTTGCTTCCTGACCTGCATACAGGTTTCTCAAGAGGCAGGTCAGGTGGTCTGGTATGCCTATCTCTTTCAGAATTTTTCACAGTTTATTACAATCCAAATCACAAATGTTTTCTCCTATGTTGTCTTCTAGAATTTTAAATGAATTAGATTTATATTTAGGTCTGTAGTTCATTTTGAGTTAATTTTTGTATATGGTACAAGGTATGGTTGAAGGTCCTATTTTTAAAAATTTTATATTCTCTCAAATATGCACCTTAACTGATCTTGTATCCTCCAAACTTACCAAGCTCACTTATTAGTTCCAGTAGGTTTTTTAAAGACTATATTGGACTTTCTACATACAGCCATGTTGTCTTCTGGGAAGAAAAACAGTTTTACTTCTTCCTTTCAAATCTGGTTGCCTTTTATTTCTTTTTTTTTCTTTATTGTACTGGTGAGAAGCTCCAACGTATGGTTAATAGAAGTAGTGAGAACAGACATGTTTATCTTGCTGAATTTATGGGGGAAACAGTTTTTCAACATTAAGTACAGTATTGATGGTTGTTTATCAAATGAGTAAATTCTCTTATATTCCTAGTTTGCTGAGAGTTTTTAAATTACAGATGCATGTTGAATTTTGTTAGACCCTTTTTCCACATCTTTTGAAATGATTATATTGTTTTTCCTTTTTAGGCTTTAATATAGTGAATTATTTCCTTAAGATTAATACAATCTTGATTAATTAAGTAAACTCCATTTGATCATAGTGACTTTATACATTGTTAAATTAAATTTGCTAAATTTCTTTTCTTTTTTTTTTTTTTCAATGTTACAGCTCTATTTTATTTAGAAGATAGCAGGAGAATGGGAGAGAGAGATAGAAAGAGTGCAGGCATGCAGGAGAGAAAGAGAGAGAGAGCAGGCACTTTGGCTCTTCCTTTTATATGTTTTCTTCCACCTGGGCCCGCCCTATGCAAATTGGGCTTAGCCAGGAGTGCTGTTTGTTCTACCTGAAGTCTTCACTCTAGTCCTCCAACTTCCTTTGATCTTCTTTGTTTTTTAGCCACCGCCATTTTGGACTCCATTTCCTAACATTCCCCCCTCAAGAGATAAAAGGCCCAGTTCTTTGGGAATAGGGGCGTCGAGGTCTTTCTGGCTACTTCCTGCTGAAGTGGGGCGGCGAGGGGTATTGGGCCTCCTCCTCTTGCTAGTCTCAAGCCTCAGAGTCCTTATAGCGGTGTCCATCTAAGGGTGTGATATTTTTCATGGTCGGCTGGAGTTTTAGATCTTTGTTGAACTGGCACTGCATGTTGTAGCTTGTTGACCTGGGCAGAGACAAAACAAGTTAGACAATTGACAGTACATGGAATAATCATAAGCATCACGAGGACTTGTAGGGGTATTAGTCAATTTTAAATTCACATCGCCAGGGTGGCTCAAGTCCCTCCTTGTTCAGGGATCAGAAGATCTATCTCCTGTCTGTTGTGGAGTACAATCTTTATCAAGCTGTGTTGGCTGTGTAGAGCTATCCTGAGAAATCTTATCCCCAGAAACCAGATTTTGGGGGTGTTCATTAGAATGGCACTCATTGGTAGTCCTGAATAGGTATCTGAGATCTCCAAGGGGCTCACAGGTGTATTGAGTGTCCTCTTCTGTCTTCTTCCATGGCTTGACTTGTGAGTAGTGAATCCAGGAGTCATGACCTTGTACCTTGACTGCTGTGGGGGTAGAAAATATTACAGGGTAGGGGCCCTTCCATGTGGGCTGGAGTTGAGCATTTGGAGACCCATCTTTTCAGACTTTAATTAGGACTTGAGTCCCTGGAGCATATAGTGGTGACTCCTTAGAATCTTTTGGGTCCTGGTTTATACCCCACAAGCGTATATCCTGTTGGAATTGCCCAATGGCCATGGTATAAGACTGGAGGGTCTGAACCTCTGGATCTAGGAAGAGGTCATTGACATAAACAAAAGGTCTCCCATATAGCATCTTATAAGGACTAAGACCAAGCTCTTCCTTAGGGGCAATGTGGGTACGGAGGAGAGCTATTGGTAAAGCCTCCTTCCATCCCAGGGAGGTCTCCTGGGTTATCTTTTTTATAGCTGACTTTAAGAATTGATTGGCTCTTTCTACTTTTCTCAAAGATTGAGGCCTCCAGGCACAATGGAGATAAGTAATGCCCAATGCTTTTGAGACCCCTTGGGTGACCTTAGAAGTAAATGATGTCCCATTGTCACTTTGTAATGACCTAAGCAGACTAAATCTTGGAATGATTTCATGGAGCATTTTTTTTACCACCTCCTCAGCCTTTTCAGTGCGGGTGGGAAAGCCTTCAATCCATCCTGTGAATGTATCTATCATGACTAATAGGTAGTTATACCCTTGAGAAACTGTCATCTGGGTGAAGTCCATCTGCCAGTCCTCTCCTAGGTAGGTTCCATGCCGTTGGATGGGTTGGGCCAGCTGGGGTCTTCGAGCTCCTTGGGAGTTAATTGGCAAGTGGGACAAGAGTCATTTGATTGTAATGACTTTATACATTGTTAAATTAAATTTGCTAAATTTCTGTTTAAGTTTTTCTGTCTATGTGTATGTCTGATACTGATTGCTTCTCTTTTCTTGTTATGTGTTCATTCGGTTTTGGTGTCAGGATAATGATGGCTTCAGAGAATGAATTGAGAAGTATTCCAGTCTTTTAACTATGAGTTCAACTTCATTTATAAATATAGGGCTGTTCAGCTTCTGTGGATCTTGAGTGAGCTTTGCTAATTTTTGTCCTTCAAAGACTTTGTATTAGTATAAAGTTGCTTCTTACCCTTTTATTATCTATAGAAACTGGGCAATGTCTTTCTCATATTAATATTGGTAATGTATGTCTTCTCTCTGATTAGTTAGAGGTTTTTCAAGTTCATTAATGTTCTCAAAGTTCCAGCTTTTTTGTTTTCATTGATTTATCTCTATTACTGTTTTCTGTGTTATTGATTATCTTGATGCTCATTATTTCTTTTATTTACTTAGGGCTTACTTTACTGTCATTTCTGGTTGCTTTAGGTGAGAGCTATGGATGTAACACATTTTTCTTCTATTGATGTAGTGACAGTTTTAATATCTATCTTGGTTGTTTCAGTCGTGTGATTTTTTTCCCCTCATTGTATGTCATATTTTCCTGCTTATTGAAAGACAGGTAATTTTTGGTTGGATGCCGTGTAGTGTGAAATTTATGATGTTGCTTGAGTGCAGAATATTTTTGATTTCATGTAACTATTCTTAATATATGTCCTGGGATGCATTTAAGTTAACTGGAAACAGTTTAATCTTTCAGATATGGCTATTAAGGATTGTTGGGTGGAAATGGAATGGTGTTCAGTCTAGCACTAATTACTCACTGCTCCTGAGATAAGATTCTGCTTGGGGTCCCTTGAATTGTTTATGTTAGCAAAATTGGAAAACTCAGCAGTGGCCATAAGACTGGAAAAGGTCAGTTTTTATTCCAATCCCAAAGAAAGGCAATGCCAAAGAATGCTCAGACTACCACACAATTGCACTCATCTCACATGCTAGTAAAGTAATGCTCAAAATTCTCCAAGCCAGGCTTCAGCAATATGTGAACCATGAACTTCCTGATGTTCAGTCTGGTTTTAGAAAAGGCAGAGGAACCAGAGATGAAATTGCCAACATCCACTGGATCATGGAAAAAGCAAGAGAGTTCCAGAAAAACATCTATTTCTGCTTTATTAACTATGCCAAAGCCTTTGACTATGTGGATCACAATAAACTGTGGAAAATTCTGAGAGAGATGGAAATACCAGACCACCTGACCTTCCTCTTGAGAAACCTGTATGCAGGTCAGGAAGCAACAGTTAGAACTGGACATGGAACAACAGACTGGTTGCAAATAGGGAAAGGAATACGTCAAGGCTGTATATTGTCACCCTGCTTATTTAACTTCTGTGCAGAGTATATCATGAGAAATGCTGGACTGGAAGAAACACAAGCTGGAATCAAGATTGGCGGGAGAAATATCAATAACCTCAGATATGCAGATGACACCACCCTTATGGCGGAAAATGAAGAGGAACTAAAAAGCCTCTTGATGAAAGTAAAAGAGGAGAGTGAAAAGGTTGGCTTAAAGCCCAACATTCAGAAAATGAAGATCATGGATCTGGTCCCGTCACTTCATGGGAAATAGATGGGGACACAGTGTCGGATTTTATTTTTCTGGGCTCCAGAATCACTGCAGATGGTGATTGCAGCCATGAAATTAAAAGACGCTTACTCCTTGGAAGAAAAGTTATGACCAACCTAGACAGCATATTCAAAAGCAGAGACATTACTTTGCCGACTAAGGTCCACCTTGTCAAGGCTATGGTTTTTCCAGTGGTCATGTATGGATGTGAAAGCTGGATTGTGAAGAAGGCTGAGCGCCGAAGGATTGATGGTTTTGAACTGTGGTGTTGGAGAAGACTCTTGAGAGTCCCTTGGACTGCAAGGAGATCCAACCAGTCCATTCTGAAGATCAGCCCTGGGATTTCTTTGGCAGGAATGATGCTAAAGCTGAAACTCCAGTACTTTGGCCACCTCATGCGAAGAGTTGACTCATTGGAAAAGACTCTGATGCTGGGAGGGATTGGGGGCAGAAGGAGAAGAGGACGACAGAGGATGAGATGGCTGGATGGCATCACTGACTCGATGGGCATGAGTCTGAGTGATCTCCGGGAGATGGTGATGGACAGGGAGGCCTGGCGTGCTGCGATTCACGGGGTCGCAAAGAGTCGGACACGACTGAGCAACTGAACTGAGCTGAACTGAAGTCTATCTGATAAGAGCAGGAGCCGTTTCCAGCCCTGTGGGATTGCTGGGCACTGTTAGCCTTAGTCTTTTCACCTCCTCCTTTTTCCAGCCTCAGGTACTTTCCTCGCATGTGCTGATCAGTACTCATCTGAATATTCAAAGGGAGCCTTCTGCAAATCTCCAGAGTTCTCTCTCTGTACATTATATCTCTCTCCCCTAAGGTTCTCTGTCCTGTGAACTCTTGCTGTTTTGGACACCCTCAACTCTTAGTTCTCTGTCATCAAGTTAAGGTGCCTACCAGGCTGTGACTGAGCTAACTCTTCAGTCAAGTCTCTGCTCAAATGTCACCTTTTCAGAAAGACTCTCTTTGATCATGTTATCTGAAATGATACAGCTCTCACTCCCCTCTTCACTCCTGTTTTAGCATATGTGTATCTTTTAATTGTCCATCTCTCCTCAGTATAATAAGCTCAATTCTGATCTTAAGTATGTACCTAACAGAATTTCATGCTCATATGTATCAAATAATACATACAACAGTGTTCATATAGCCCAGCCCTGGAAACAGCCCATACATTTACCAGTACTACACAGCAATGAAAATGAATGAACTATAGTACACACAGTAGCATGGGTGTATCCCAGGAAGATAATGTTGACAAAAGGAGCCAGATACAGAATTTGTCGTGCTGTTGAAGAAGGCAAAGTCAAACTATACTGTTAGAATTTGAAAAAATGCTTCCTTTTGAGTTTCAGGTTTTGCCTAGTAGGAAGTCCAGTGTGGCCTCCTGAGGTTCTTTTTGTTGAGCTGAGTGGAAAAACTGAGTAAAATTAATTGAGTTCTAGGTCAGATACTCTCTTCTCTGTAGAACCTTCTCTAATTCCCTGGACAAAGTCAGTTCCTCCATCTTTTCTGACCCAATATTAGAATAATTATATTGTTAATTATATCGTAATTATTACATTTTTCAAGGGAAGGAAGTCAGTCATTTTTTTTATTAATTTAAGTATCTTGACTTATGTATAGTAAGTTCCTGGGAATACTTTCTGATGAAATAGTGCCTAGTCACTCTAGTTTCTGACTCTTTGCTGCCCCATGGACTGTAGCTTGCCAGGCTTCTCTGTCCATGGGATTCTCCAGGCCCAAATACTAAAGTAGGTTGCTATACCCTCCTCCAGAGGATCTTCCTGACCCAGGGATTGAACCCACATTTCTCACATCTCCTGCATTGGCAGGCGGATTCTTTACCACTAGCACTACCCGGGAAGCTCATTTTCTGATGAAAGGAATGAGTAAATGTAGGAACTTATAATGAACTAACTAATAAGCCAAGGGCTTCTGTCTTCCAGTACTGTGCCTTCTTCATTGCCTGTCTCTAGTCGAGCATCGAGAGAGTACCTTGTCTTGTGTCTGGAGAGTCATGTTGGCACCTGTTTGTCATTAGAGAAGAAAGGTGTTGAGGTGTTTAGGTAACCTGGTGATCTCAGACAGGAAATGGAAAGAGATTGGACTCCTGAGTTTTAGTAACCCTGTAAAGCTAAAGGAACAGCAATGTCTCTGCCTTCTGGCTGTAGGGAATGATATGTGATTTGGCTTATTCAATAGATCCTGCCAAGAATATTTTTTCCACAAGTTTATGGAAGTTAACTGCTACCATTAAAAATCTGTTTGCTTTGTTGGGTGTTTTTCCCACACAAAAATTCTGTTAAACCAAGGTATTATACCTTAACAGAGTTCTCTTTGTTCCTTTCAATTTTGAAAATTTCAATAAAAATAAACTTAGAAAGGGTAAGAAAACGAGGATAAATGGAGCTTACTAAGCAAATTGTGTAGACCCGACGAAGGAAATTCCTTCCAAGTTTTTCCTTATTGGCAATGCCTGGACCTCAGTGAAGATTTTAGCTGAGTTCCAAATGATGAGTCTAAATTTCTATGCCAGATTTTATTAAGGAACCCAGGATAGCATCTGTTCACTTTGAAAAGAATTTTGGCAATTCAGCAGTGTCTTAAAATTCTAAATGTATATTTTGATTAGCACATTTTTATTGGCACATAAGTCATTTCCTTTTGGCTAACACTACTGTGAATGTGTGTCTTTCTGTAGCTGTGGTGCTCCCATTCAAGTGTCTGAGGTGAAGCTGCTTTCCTTTTCATCAGGGCAACTAACCGTTTTCCTCCCTGCTGAGGTGAAGGCCATAGGGACAGAGAAGGATCATGTCCTGCCTCTGCAGGAGCTGGCCATGAGGACTCTGCATCACACCTACCATGCTTCTCTAAAAGGTACGTGGGACCTCTCTTTTCTTTTTTCCCCTACTTCTTATTCAGTGAGCTTAGGGATTGTGTTTTATGCTATTTTGATGTTCACTTTCAAAATTGTGGTAAGATGTATCCAACATAAAATTTACCACCTTTACGTTCTCAGTTCAGTGGCATTAAGTACATTTGCTCAGTTGTGCAATGGGACATTTTTTTTAATAAGAGAAAAGTTTAGTATTTTTTTCAACACTGATCCCTTCAGCAACCCCTACTGACACAGAGAAGCATTCATTAGATATGGTGTTCAGTCAAAAGAACAGGTTACATGTTGAACTATGTGGTTGAAATTGAAAGAAATTGGTTTTGGGGAACACATATTTGGTAGAAGTGAGAAGACTGGCATTGGTACTTTCTCCCGATGTGCAAGAAAAAAAGAAAAAATGTGCAAAGATCTTACCCCTAAAGCAAAGTTGGTACTTCTTCCAACATAGCAGGCTTTTGCCTTGCACCCTCCTCACATCTGAGAAATTTATATATGTAAAAGAAAATTAATTCCAGGACCCTGTGGCAGTATTACCACAGGATGCCAACTCTTGGTTTGGAAAGTCTTTCGTAGTATATATATGTCTTAGGTGATGTGGAGTGGACCTGAGATGCTTTAAAAAAAAGCCAGTGCTTTTTTAAAAAAGCAGTGCTGCTGCTGCTAAGTCACTTCAGTCGTGTCCAACTCTGTGTGACCCCATAGACAGCAGCCCACCAGGCTCCCCCGTCCCTGGGATTCTCCAGGCAAGAACACTGGAGTGGGTTGCCATTTCCTTCTCCAATGCATGAAAGTGAAAAGTGAAAGTGAAGTTGCTCAGTTGTGTCCGAAAGACTTAGTGACCCCATGAACTGTAGCCTACCAGGCTCCTCCGTCCATGGGATTTTCCAGACAAGAGTATTGGAATGGGGTGCCATTGCCTTCTCCTAAAAAAAAAAAAAAGCACTAGGCAACGTTAATAAGAAAATACATTTCAAGTGTTTTTAAAACTGCTAAATGTTTTGTCCTTGCTTTTAAAAAAAGAAAAGTTCATACAAAGACATCTAACATTAACCTCCCAGGAATGTATTGTCTTCAAAAACTGAACAGAAAACTGAAATTATTCACCTATGAACAAATTACATTTTTCAAAATGGTTATTGAAAAATCTGGACAGATACAGAAGATAGTAAGATAATTTGTATTTCCCTCCCCAAGATGATTCAGTGAATTTTAGGTGTCACCTTATCATGCCTATTTCTCTCTCTCCTGGTGTTTGTTCACTGTCAGTAGCAATCCAGTGTACATTTGTGCTCAGGATTGCCCAGACCCCTAGGATATTTTGCTTTAAACATTTCTTTTGTGTACTCAGACTAAACTAAGGAAAAAACATCTCATTTTTATTAATGACAGCTCATGGAAAGGAGACAGCGAATCATTATTTTTCATTTTCTTTGATTTCTTTGTTTTCCCTTTTCATTCTTTTCAGTAAATGTAATTTTGCTTGAAACATTCTAAATCCCCAATAGATTTAGGAGGAACTTAATGAAAGTCTGTTTCAGTCTTCAGTTGCAGACCTTTCTTTATTCTCTGTCTCTTACAGAAGTTTGCAGACCCTCTCTGGGTGAACCCAACAGCCTTTTTGGTCTTTGTTCTTAAAGAATATTTGGCCTTACTCTTTCCTTGCTTCTACCTCAGGACAGCTCAGGTTGCTCTTAAAAGAATAGACTTAGGGTTTCTCTTAATGTCTAAAGTATAAAAAAAGTCTTTCATTTCCAAATAATGTTATGTTTTCATTCAGTGCTTATCAGATAACAAAACTTTCCACATACAGTACTAACTGAATTTACTTGTTAACAGTGAGACGTATTATAAGAAGCCTCGTTCAAGGATGTCTCATTTTTTATTTGTGTGTGATTTTTCTCTTGTGTTCCAGATCTGGACTTTCTGTCTCCAGTCTCGTTACCCAGAGTCTCCTGGAGCTGCTGCACTGCCCCCTGGGGCACTGTCACCGGTGCAGCGAGCCCATGTTTACGATTGTCTACCCCAAGCTCTTTCCCTTGAGAGAGACGCCAATGGCAGGGCTGCACCAGGGGTAATCATGCCTAAGTGGGCACCAGGGCTTATACCTGGGCGAGGGGTGGGAACGTGGGGAAGGGTGGAGGACACACGTTAAAAGTGCTGTCAAGTCAGCAGCTTGAAAGGGGCCTAGAGTGCTTCCTGCCATACAACTAAATGAAGCAAGTGCACATTTTCAGTATCGTAAGAAAACTAGGTTTCCCTTCATTACATTTTTGGTCTTGTGAAGAATGGTTTTATTGTATATGTTGTTTAGAGTAGCTCATTCTTTGGAGAAGTGTTTTCCTGCTGTTCCCCTATTCACAATAGTCTTTAGGCAAGGAGTGTAAGAACAAAATATTTGTTATATAATGGGTCTAGCCCAGCCCTTCTATTTAACTCACATTGCTAACTGAAAGTGTGTGGCTGAACATTGTGTGAGTGTTTCTGTTTTGAATTTCTAACACTTCCAAATGGCATTCTCTTGCCACTCTGTTTCTTGGCACAGTGCCTTGAATTTGCAAAGAATGTTAACTAAATAAAAAACTCCATACTGGTAGTTTAAAAAAGAACACCAGACAATTAAAAATAGGGCATGAAATGAAAAATCCTCTATTAGCCCTGCCTCAGCTTATAGATTTTCTAAATTTAGGATCTTCTAAGTTCGCATTTTTCAAAGTTGAAAAAAAAAGATGCTATAATACCTCACTTATCCTCAAATGTGGTATTTTGGGTTAGTACATTTTTCAGGAAAACTTGTTACCCCTATTCAGTCCCAGAAGCGTTTCCTTTATAATCATTTTTTGTAGAATGAGAGCGAGCGTGGGCAGGGTACTGCACCTCTCAGAGCCTCAGAATGGAGCTGGAACAGCCTGCTGGGCAGGGCATCTGAGGATCAGCAGACGATGAAGGCAGACACCTGTCACATAATGGTAGTTATGGTAGCAAATGGTAGTTACCTTTCCATCTCTCTACCCACTCCTTCCCCAAACTGCATTTGTCGTTTTTCTTACCTGAATAATCCTGTTTTGCTATACTTTCAGTTCCCGTTTCAACTTTCTGTATTTTTAGTTTCCTGCTTCTTTACCGTGCCTGCCTCCAGAAAACCTCCTCCAAACCTTGCTAATCTCCTTCTTCTGATCAGAGCTGAAAGGACGGAGTCAGGATTTGAGTGTGAACTACATGAGTAATATTAACAAATAAAATAGGCGCATCTGTAAGAAGCAGTAGAGAATATATTGATGAAGTCACCGGCCATGATTCTGACTCCTTCCCTGGTAGATCTTGGGCAAATTGACGTAACATTTCTCAGCTTCATCTTTTCATCAGTAAAATGAACTTAGTAATCATATCTATTTAAAAGGTCATTGTGAGGATCAAATGAGATTTTATATAAAGAGCCCAGGAGGGTACCTGGCATGTAATACATATTGAGTAGCTGTTAACTATGATATCTTTTTGTAGCTCAAAAACTTTTAAAAATTTATTTTGTGTATATGTCTTTAGCAAATGATGTTTATATTAGTAAGATATCATTATAGGAAAGTCTTAAATTCATTAAACTGTAGTAAAATCCTTCTGCATTGTTGTTGCCCAGCTTCCTATAGAGGACATTTCCTTACAAAAAAATGTGAAAATGAAAATAGTGCAGTATGGTAAGGATGCTCTGTTAGCAGCTGATAAAACCCTAAATACCGATTTAAAAGCTAAATTTTCATTTCATCATGGTAATTAATTTGTGAAAATAAAGTAGATCCTTCAAATGAAGTCATTTTTGTGTTATCTTTACATGAAATTTGGGAAACGTATTCAATAAGTATTTGCATATTCTATTTACTGCTACTTGTTTCTCTGCTTCAACCAGTATGAATATCTTACATTGCTTTAGAACATAAATATAATATTGTTAGTTTAGTAAAATGACTATATCAAATATGTAGATCATAGGCAATGCCCTTTTGTTAATCTGCCAGAAATGCCTATGTATAGCAAAAACTGAAATACCAAGATACAAACATGGCTTTCTGTGGTGAGTTAATGCTAAGATTTGAATTTTAGAATTTGTATATTTCATTTGATCCACTGGACTTTGCTCCTTCCCATGTTGCTATGGAGATTATATTAAAAGCTTTGACTTTAGTTCCTAACATAATCTTTAAAGTACTTTCTTTTATAACTGAAAACCAAATACTTGAATCTCAATAGCTTATTGCTAAAAATAAATCAATATTTTTAATATAAATTCTAAAAGGTCTTGACAATATTGTTTTTAAGTTTTCTAATATATTCAGTTTATTTTACATTGCTTGTCATAAAATAAATCAGCATATCAGCCAATATCTAAATTAATGTGGATATTTGGCATCATTTTAAAGAAACATATTGAATATACTTCTAAAATACCAAGTCTCATACAAGTATTAGTTCCAACCTAAGTTTAATACAGAGTCAAGTAAAAAGAAATTGCAGCATTTTGCATAAACAGTAAATACTGAAATCTTCGAATATCTACAGAGAGAATAATAGCTAGTATGTTCATAACTTTTGATCACAATAGGCATAGCAAGTTTTCATTTCCCAAAATTACTGTTCATTTGTTAAAATGGAGAATGTCAACTCAGGGGATTATTTATTACTAGAACATATGTCTGGCTTTTCCCACACGTGTATGAGCCTTATAAATTTTGTATTTCCCAATAGGAAATCCGGCTACTCTGAGGTTTTGCAAGGGTATTTTATTCATTTCCTACAGATGCCTCAACAGAATACCACAGAACTGTCTGACAAGATCTGCTGTAGATGTTGTCTCAGAGATATGAAGGCTAGAGATGTGAAAGGATTGGTTCCTTCAGAAGGCTGTGATGGAAGGGTCTAAACCTTGTAGATGGCCATCATCGCCCTTCTCTTCACATTGTCTTACTTCTGTGTGAGTCTGTCTTGGTGTCTAAATGTCCCTTGTTTATAAGGACACCAGTGACATTGCATTAGGGCCCTCCCTGATGACCTCATCTTAATTTAACTCATTACACCAGCATTGACCCTGTTTCCAAATAAGGTTACTGTTTTACTCTGCTAGGGCCACCATACAAACAAACAAAATACCATAGGCTGGCTTAAACCACAGAAATTCAGTCTCACACAGAAGGTGAAGTGTGAAATCAGGGTGTATATGGTTAGGTTGTGCTGAGGGCTCTCTTCCTGGTTTGAATTTAGCCATTTTCTTGCGCCTCGAGTGGCAGACAATATGATCACACACATGCACAAGGTCTCTGGTGTCTCATCTTAGAGGGGCACTAATCCTATCATCAGGACCCCACCATTATGAACTCATCTAAGCCTAATATCTCCCAAAGCCCCATATCCAAATACCATCACACTGGAAATTAGAGCTTAAACATATGAGTCAGTGGCAGGATGAGGGGACAGAATTCAGTCGATAGCAGTCACATTCTAGGGTTTTAGGGATTAGGACTTTAACATGTGAATTTAGGCGGATACAATTCAACCCATAACAGTCTGTCCTCCAAAAATTCATGTCCTTCTCACATGCATAATAAATTCACTCTATCCTAACACTCCATAAATGCTAACCTATTCCAGCATTCAACTCTTGAATTCAAAATCTAATCTTAAGTATCTAAATCAGGTATGAATAAAACTCAAGCATAACTCACCGTGGGACAGAACTCCTCATCTGTGAATCTGTAAAACCAGACTGGTTATCTTCTTTCAGTATACGATAGTTGGGACAAGCATAAGATAGACATTTACATTACAGAAAGGAGAAAAAGAGATCATGAGTTTCAGAAAAGTCCAAAACCTAGAAGGACAAATTCCATTAGATTTTAATACTTGAGAATAATCCTCTGGTTAGACGCTCTGTCCTTTAGACCCTCTGGTGAAGTGGCCTCACCTCCTTAGCCCTGAGTGAGGGCCCTGCTCTCTAAAGCCAAGGAAGTTACCCCACCCTCTGGAATTGCGGAGGTGACCCCATCCCCAGGGTTATTCTTCCCTTTACTTGACAGCTTGTTTCCTGCCTGTGGAATCCCAGAAGTCTGACAGCATTTCTTTACCCTTTTGCATCTCTGTTCCCTCCAAGCTATCAGCATTTCTGGTGAAATGGTTGAACAGATCACAAATCTCACGCCTAATCTTTTAAAGGTTGTCTAGCTATACCCTTGGGGTTTTCTCCAGAACATGCCTTCTCATTTTTTGCAGGTAGCCTGGGAATTTCCCAAATCTTCAAGTCTGATTCCTTTTTGCTGAACAGCTCCCTCAATTTATCTCCCTCCTCTCACATTTTACTGTAAGCAGCAAAGAGAAACCAGGCCATGCCTTCAGGACTTTGCGTAGAAACCTCCTCAGCTAAATATAGGCGTACCTCATCTTTTTGTGCTTCATTTTATTGCACTTCACAGATCCCTTGGGGTTTTCTCCAGAACATGCCTTCTCATTTTTTGCAGGTAGCCTGGGAATTTCCCAAATCTTCAAGTTCTGATTCCTTTTTGCTGAACAGCTCCCTCAATTTATCTCCCTCCTCTCACATTTTACTGTAAGCAGCAAAGAGAAACCAGGCCATGCCTTCAGGACTTTGCTTAGAAACCTCCTCAGCTAAATATAGGCGTACCTCATCTTTTTGTGCTTCATTTTATTGCACTTCACAGATAGTGCAGTTTTTACAAATTGAAGGTTTGTGTCAACCCTGCATCAAAAAAGCCTATTGGTTCCATTTCTCTAACAGTGTTTGCTCACTTCCTATCTTTGTGTCACATTTGATAATTCTTACTTGGAACTTTTTCATTATTTTGATATTTGTGATAATGGTCTGTCATCAGTGATCTTTGATGTTACTCCTACTATTCACTGAAGGCTCGGATGATGGTTAGCATTTTTCAGCAATACTTTTAAATTAAGGTATACACATTGTTTTTTAAAAACATAATGGTTTTGCATACTTTTGACTACATCATAGTATAAAAATAACTTTTATATACATTGGGAAACCAAACAATTTGTGTGACTTGCTTTGTTACTCTTATTTGTTTTCTTGTGGTGGTTTGGAACTGAACCTGCAATATATCTGAGGTAATGCTTGTACCCAAGATGATCACTTACAAGTTCTGTTTTCCATTCAGCATACACAATTTAGTGAGTCCTCTGTGCTTTCTAACAATGATGATCTTTCTTTCATTTTACAATAACACATTCCTCATTTTTGTCTAATAGCTCCTATTTCCAGCAACATCCTGTTCACAACAATATATGTGTTGTCTAAGACAGTAGAAGCTTTTGCTATAGCCTACATTTCATAGGATTTTTCCAAGCAAGAATATTGGAGTGGGTTGCCATTTCCTCCTCTAGGGGATCTTTCCACTCAGGGATTGAACCCATGTCTCCTACATCTCCTGCTTGGCAGGCAGATTTTTTATGATGGAGCCACCTGGGAAGCCTCTTTTCTGTAGTTTTCCTCTTTCATTTGTAAGCCCTCACCTGATATTCTTTAATATCTATATTTCTACCAATAGTCTCCACAAGGCAAAACTCTTCTAGCCTCTACTGCTTAGTTTCAAAGTCACATCTAGATTTTTAAAGGTTTGTTACAGCAGCTTCCCTTGCCAGTAGCTGAATTTGTATTAGTTAGCAGTCTCCAGAGAAACAGAACATGTATCTATATCTGTAAATAATAAATATAGGCAGAGATTGATTGCTTTTAAGGAATTGGCTCACGTGATTTGGTAGCTGACAAGTCCAAAACCACAGGGCAGGCTGGCAGGCTGGCATTTCAAGAGAGTTGATGCTGCAAACTTGAGTCTGAATTTCACAGGGCAGCAGGCTAGAAACTCTGGTAGGATTTCTACGTAGCTGTCTTCAGGAAAAGTCCTTGTGCTTCTTTGCTCTAAAACTGATTGGATGAGGCCCACCTACACTATGGAGCATTATTTGCTTTACTCAAAGTCTACTAATTTAAATGTCAAAAAGGGCTTCCCTGGTGGCTCAGATGGTAAAGAATCTACCTGTGATGCCTGGGTTCGATCCCTGGGTCAGGAAGATCCCATGGAGGAGGGCAGGGCAACCCACTCCAGTATTCTTGCCTGGAAAATTCCCATGGACAGAGGAACCTGGCGGGCTACAGTCCATGGGGTCACAAAGAGTTGGACACGACTGAGCAACTAAGCTGTAGCTGCTGCTATGTCTGAAAAATACCTTCACAGCAACATCTAGACTGGTGTTTGACCAAATAACTGGGTCAAGTCAAGTTGATAAGAAAATCCACCACCATACACTTTCAAAAGGTCTCAGATCACCAGAATGTTTTGAGACAGAAACTGCCCAGAATCCCAGTGTTCCTTTCCATATCACTTGAACAGATACTAACAGTGTATGCTTTGGTGTTGGTGTGGTGACATGTGATATCTCTGCTCTTGTACAGTAAATCCCTGGGGCTGGAATGAAAGAACTCATAAGCATTAGGGGGTCAGGAGACCCAGTTGGAAGTTGAGCTATGTTACTTAATACTATAAGATAGGTACTATTATTAGGAGAATCATGCCTTCCATATGGTTCAACCTAATATAATCCCCATGTTTGGGGGGGTAGGAGGGTGTGGAACTGGGTCTCAGGAAGGTAGAACCTGGGCCGGGACCTCACAGCACAGCTGGGATTTGATCCATTTAGCAGTCTGGCTTCAAATCTGTGTTTTAGACACTATGCTATAATTATTAATAGCTACTGGATAAATCACTACCTACAAAGAAATTTTGAAATACTACTCATAAAATGAAGATAAGCTCTAATATTCTGCACAAGATACTTCTGAAAAATATATATGTGTATACATACATGTGTGTATATGCACTAAGAAATCCCACAGGATGTAAATCTAATTGTAAACAGTGATCACCTTGAAATGGAAGATTGTAGGGTGGAATAGTCAGGTGGGGACTTTAATTTTCAGTTCTGTATACTATAGAATGATTTGAATATTCTCAGTAAGGATGTGTTTTTATAAATATACAAAATAATAATAAAAAGTAGTGTATAGCTGAAGTGAAAAGAAAGTGAGAGTTGCTCAGTCGTGTCTGACTCTTTGCGACCCCATGAACAATACAGTCCACGGAATTCTCCAGGCCAGAATACTGGAGTGGGTAGCCTTTCCCTTTTCCAGGGGATCTTCCCAGCCCAGGGATTGAACCCAGGTCTCCCACATTGCAGGCGGATTCTTTACAGCTGAGCCACAAGGGAAACCCAGTATATAGCTACAAACAACCAACCTCAGTCATGTCTGACTCTTTGTGACCCCACGGACTGTAGCCTACCAGGCCCCTCCGTCCATAGGATTTTCCAGGTAAGAGTACTGGAGTGGGTTGCCATTTCCTTCTCCAGGGGAAATTCCCAACCCAGGGATCAAATCCAGGTCTCCCACATTGTAGGCAGACGCTTTACTGTCTGAGCCACCAGGGAAGGGACTTTTGCTTGAAACTTTATAAGGTTAAAAAAAGGAAAGATTCTGGTAGCAATTTTTAAGTTAAAAATGTTTTTAAACAGGTTACATAGTGATACCCAATTTTTGTCAGCCGTGGGTATATATATATAAATACATATAAGAGTGTGTGTGTGTGTGTGTGTGTGTGTGTGTGGTTTAAATTGTTTGAATATGTAGGAGAAGTCTTGATGGCTCACTAAAGCACTGGTTTTCTTTGAGTAGTGTTGAATTTTTGCAACAAACTGGTGTTGCTTTAAAAGTTAAAAATGATGTTTAATTATTAAAACGTTAGCTGACCAATAGTTTCTTTTTTACTTATTTATTTGCAGGAGAAACTAAATAAATTTTTTTAAGTCATACATTATCATTGAAACAAAATTAGGAAAAAGAAGTCTGCAAAAGGAAGTGTATCAGATGGAAGTACTGCCACTGGAAATGACAACTCTTATAATACTATTTTAGGTTAAAGTAGAGTATCTCTTGGTTGAGTTCTTAACTGAGGATCCAGATTCTTGATGCTTCCTATTCCTTTTTTTTTTTTTTAAATCAGGGTAAGAGCATTTAACATGAAATCTACCTTCTTAGCAAATGTTTAAGTGTACCATACAGTATTAACTGTAGGTACTGTATTATACAGCAGCTTGCTAGAACTTACTCATCCTGCATAACTAAAACTGCACCCATTGAACACAACTCCTGCTTCTCCCTCCCATAGGCCCTGGTAACTCACCATTCTGCTTCTGAGTTTGACCATTTTAGATATCTCATGTAAGTGGAATCATGCAGTATTTGTCCTATAACAGGCTTATTTCCGCTACCATATTATCTTCCAGGTTCATCCATGTTGTTGCAAAGAGCAGGACTTCTTTTTTAAAGCTGACTAATATGCTAGTGTGTGTGTGTGTGTGTGTGTGTGTGTGTGTGTGTGTATGTATGAGTTGCTCATTCATGTCCAACTCTGAAACCCCATGGACTGTAGCCAGGCTCCTCTGTTCATGGGGGATTCTCCAGGCAGGAATACTGGAGTGGGTTGCCATGCCCTCCTCCAGAGGATCTTCCCAGCCCAGGAATTGAACCCCGGTCTCCTGCATTGCAGGCAGATTCTCTACTGTTTGAGCCACCTGGGAAACCCTCTATTGTATGTGCATTCCATATTTTCTCTATCCATTCATCAATTGATAGACATTTAGGTTGTTTCCATGTTTTGGATATTGTGAAAATGGGAGTGAGGGTATTTCTTTGAGACTCTGATTTTAAATCTTCTGGATATATACTCAGAAGTGGGGTTGCTAGATATGTTCATTCTATTTTTTAATTTTTTGAGAAACTATATTCCATAGCAACTGCAGCATTTTACATTCCCCCCAACATGTATAAGGATTCCAGTTTCTCTCCATCTTTGCCAACACTTATTTTTGTCTTTTTTTTTTTTTTTTAGAGCAGCCATCCTGACAAGCGTGAGGGGATGTCTTATTGTGGTTTTGATCTGCATTTCTCTGATAATTTGTGATGCTGAGAGCCTTTTCATGTACTTATTGGCTGTCTCTGTGTTGTCTTTGGGAAAATGTCTATTTTTAAATCAGATTGAGTTTTTTTGCTGTTGAGTTATAGGAGTTCCTGATATACTTTAGATCAGTCCATGATTAAATACAGGGTTTGCAAATACTATCTCCATTCTGCAGGTTGCACTTTCCTTTTGCTGGTTGTTTACTTTGCTGCTTGGAAGCTTTTTAGTTAGATGTAGTCCCTCTTGCCTATTTCTGTTGTTTGTGCCTTTGGTGTCATAGCAAAGACCAATGTCAAGGGGCTTTTCCACAGTTTTCTTCTAGAGGTTTTATAGTTACAGGTCTTATGTTTAGGTTTTTAAATCATTTTGAGTTGGTTTTTGTGTATGCTGTAGGATAAGGGTACACTTTCATTCTTCTGCATGTAGATGTCCAGTTTTCCCCTGCTATTTCTCCAAGAGACTGTCCTTTTCCCATTGTATATTGTTGGCTTCCTTGTGGAAGATTAGTTGACCGCCTATGTGTGGGTTTATTTCCAGGCTCTCTATTCTGCTCCATTGGTCTATACATCTGTCTTTATACCAGTACCATACTATTTTGATTACTGTAGAATATTTTGAAATCAAGAAGTATGATGCCTTCAGTTATGGGGTTTTTCCTCAAGATTTGTTTAGTATTCAGATCTTTTGTGGGACAATATGAATTTTAGGATTCTCTTTTCTATTTCCACTATTAAAAAGCCGTTGAAGTTATTTCCAAATAGCTCAGAATAATGGATCCACTCAATTATTATTCTGTCCAGTCAGTCAGCAGACATGCTGTGAGCATGTACTGTGAGCTGGACACTGTGGTGGTAAGGAAACCATGGCTTTGGCTGGTTGCTTTCAAGCTCAGATTTACAGAGCTTGGTTCTTTCAGGAGTTCTCCCTGGTCTTTTAGCCTGAGTGATTACATGAGAGAACAATATGTCTGGGTAACTGTTGTTCCTAGGTTAGGGACCCGTTTGTTAGAGAGTGTGCAGGACTTTGTCTGTTTGGATAAGTTAATATTCCTTTTTCCCATTCATTAGTAGTTTATTTTTAAATAATATCTTCTGTCTAATTCTTATACGATTAAATGACTTAGCACTTATGAAATATTTCACATTGCCTTACCCTTGCTTTTTGTGGGTATTACTTTAGAACAATAATGCTGACATTATTTTCTTACTTATGTTTTATTTTTAAATCAGATTGAGTTTTTTTGCTGTTGAGTTATAGGAGTTCCTGATATACTTTAGATCAGTCCATGATTAAATACAGGGTTTGCAAATACTATCTCCATTCTGCAGGTTGCACTTTCCTTTTGCTGGTTGTTTACTTTGCTGCTTGGAAGCTTTTTAGTTAGATGTAGTCCCTCTTGCCTATTTCTGTTGTTTGTGCCTTTGGTGTCATAGCAAAGACCAATGTCAAGGGGCTTTTCCACAGTTTTCTTCTAGAGGTTTTATAGTTACAGGTCTTATGTTTAGGTTTTTAAATCATTTTGAGTTGGTTTTTGTGTATGCTGTAGGATAAGGGTACACTTTCATTCTTCTGCATGTAGATGTCCAGTTTTCCCCTGCTATTTCTCCAAGAGACTGTCCTTTTCCCATTGTATATTGTTGGCTTCCTTGTGGAAGATTAGTTGACCGCCTATGTGTGGGTTTATTTCCAGGCTCTCTATTCTGCTCCATTGGTCTATACATCTGTCTTTATACCAGTACCATACTATTTTGATTACTGTAGAATATTTTGAAATCAAGAAGTATGATGCCTTCAGTTATGGGGTTTTTCCTCAAGATTTGTTTAGTATTCAGATCTTTTGTGGGACAATATGAATTTTAGGATTCTCTTTTCTATTTCCACTATTAAAAAGCCGTTGAAGTTATTTCCAAATAGCTCAGAATAATGGATCCACTCAATTATTATTCTGTCCAGTCAGTCAGCAGACATGCTGTGAGCATGTACTGTGAGCTGGACACTGTGGTGGTAAGGAAACCATGGCTTTGGCTGGTTGCTTTCAAGCTCAGATTTACAGAGCTTGGTTCTTTCAGGAGTTCTCCCTGGTCTTTTAAGCCTGAGTGATTACATGAGAGAACAATATGTCTGGGTAACTGTTGTTCCTAGGTTAGGGACCCGTTTGTTAGAGAGTGTGCAGGACTTTGTCTGTTTGGATAAGTTAATATTCCTTTTTCCCATTCATTAGTAGTTTATTTTTAAATAATATCTTCTGTCTAATTCTTATACGATTAAATGACTTAGCACTTATGAAATATTTCACATTGCCTTACCCTTGCTTTTTGTGGGTATTACTTTAGAACAATAATGCTGACATTATTTTCTTACTGATGTTTGGGTTGTTTTTTCCTTTCAGCAAAAGCCTATTTGTTGGCACTCTCTCTTTTTTTTTAAAATTGAAGGATACTTGCTTTACAGAATTTTGCTGTTTTCTGTCAAACCTCAACATGAATCAGCCATAGGTATACATATATCCCCTTCCTTTTGAACCTTCTCCCATCTCCCTCCCCATCCCTATAGGTTGATCCAGAGCCCCTGTTTGAACTTCCTGAGCCATACAGCAAATTCCCATTGGCTATCTATTTTACATATGGTAATGTAAGTTTCCATGTTACTCTTACCATACATCTCACCCTCTCCTCCCCTCTCCCCATGTCCATAAATCTATTTTCTATGTCTGTTTCTCCATTGTTGCCCTGTAAATAAATTCTTCAGTACCATTTTTCTAGATTCCATGTATATGTGTTAGAATATGATATTTATCTTTCTCTTTCTGACTGACTTCACTCTGTAGAATAGGTGCTAGGTTCATCCACCTCATTAGAACTGACTAAAATGTGTTCCTGTTATGGCTGAGTAATATTCCATTGTGTATATGTACAACAACTTCCTTATCCATTCATCTGTTAATGGACATCTAGGTTGATACAGCCACTATGGAAGATGGTATAGAGGTTCCTTAAAAAACTAGGAATAAAATCAACATATGACCCAGCAATTCCACTCCTAGGCACATGCCCTGAGGAAACCAAAACTGAAAAAGACGTATGTGTCCCATTCGTCATTGCAGCACTATTTGCAATAGCTAAAACATGGAAGCAACCTAGATGTTGGCACCCTTTTAAGGTGACTTATGAAATTTTGCATGGGTCAAATAGTCTTTAAGAGATTTAAGTAAATTGTTCTTAACTGTTTTTTTTTCCTCATTGTGTCACTCAGCACTTCTGTATTGACCATCTGCTGTGTGTGAAACTCTGTGCTAAGTTCTAGGGGTTCAGCTGTGATGAAACCACCTGATACTTATTTTCCAATACATACCTCATCCTAAAGGTCTAGGGCACGATAGCTCTAGTAGAGAAACTATATATTTAAGTCTTTGGTTCTGCACATAGAATCTTCCCATGTCATTTTTAACATAAATGTAACAAGAAATAGAACATATTATTAGATGATTCTCCTATAATCCTCTTACGTGTTAATATGTTCACAGGCTTGGGATTTCATCTGATCAATTCTGTCTCATATTATTTTTCTTCTGGCTTGAGTTTCTGTATGAGTCAAGGATATGATTTTTGTTTCTAATCAGAAAGAGGTTTATAAAGAAACACCACATTTCTTATGATTTTGTTGGGCTCCAATATGTGCAACAACATTGTTATTTTTTTCTTTAAGAATAGTGGTATTTCTATATTTTAAAACTGAGCTGAAATGCCCTTCCTTCTGCCTTGCCTGTAAATATACTCAGAGACACTAAAGCAGCAAATGTCATGTCTGATGTTCTTTGTAGAATTTATCAGCATCTTCTCCTAATTGGAGAGTTTACTGCATAGCTAAAAGTTCTTTACCTGAAACTATCATGTCCCTGGTGCCACAGTTTGGTAACTTTTTTAAAGGACCTAACCAAAACAAACGCATTGTCTGGCAGTAGACCTGTTGATATACTTGTAACAACTTAAATCATTAATGAAACAAGCAGTTAAAAATACACTTTAAGATGAGCCTCCCAAAAGTAAATAAGTATACGTATTATTCAGCCATTAAAAAGAATGAAATAATGCCATTTTCAGCAACATGGATGGACCTAGAGATTGTCATACTGAAGGAAGTAAATCAAGAAAGAGAAATACCATACACTATCCCTTACATATGAAATCTAAAATGAAACAATATATATGAACTTATTTACAAAGCAGAAACAAACTCATAGACCTGGAGATGAATTTCTGATTCATTCTAAGGGAGGGAATAGTTAGGGAGTTTGGAGGTGATATTTACACACTGCTATATGGCACCCCACTCCAGTTCTCTTGCCTGGAAAATCCCATGGACGGAGGAGCCTGGTAGGCTGCAGTCCATGGGGTCGCTAAGAGTCAGACACGACTGAGCGACTTTACTTTCACTTTTCACTTTTATGCATTGGAGAAGGAAATGGCAACCCACTCCAGTGTTGTTGCCTGGAGAATCCCAGGGACAGGGGAGCCTGGTGGGCTGCCATCTATGGGGTCACACAGAGTCAGACACGACTGAAGCGAGTTAGCAGCAGCATAGTTAAAATGGACAATCAAAACGACCTTACTGTATAGCACAGGGAACTCTGCTCAGTATTGTATAGCAACCTAAATGAGAAAAGAATTTGAAAAAGAACAGATTACACATACATGTATAACTTTGCTGTATACCTGAAAGTAACACAACAGTGTTAATCAACTATACTCTGATATAAAAACTTTTTTTAAAAGTAAATAACTACACAGACTTGGAATTTCTTTAAAGCACAATATAACACCTCTAGGTTGCCTGCCTAACCCTGTTGAGCATCATAAGTAATTGATGATCCAGTGGGCATTATGCTTCAGCGAATAGCAATCCCACATGTATTTATGAAATTGGATTCTTTTGCGTAGAAACTTTCAGTTCAGTTATGTTCAGTCGCTCAGTCATGTCCGACTCTTGGCAGCTCCATGAACCACAGTACACTAGGCCTCCCTGTCCATCACCAACTCCCAGAGTTCTCTCAAACTCACGTCCATCGAGTCGGTGATGCCATCCAACCATCTTATCCTCTGTCATCCCCTTTTCCTCCTGCCCTCAATCTTTCCCAGCATCAGGGTCTTTTCAAATGAGTCAGCTCTCTGCATCATGGCCAAAGTATTGGAGTTTCAGCTTCAGCATTAGTCCCTCCAATGAACACTCAGGACTGATCTCCTTTAGGATGGACTGGTTGGATCTCCCTGTAGTCCAAGGGACTCTCAAGAGTCTTCTCCAACACCACAGTTCAGAAGCATCAATTCTTCAGTGCTCAGCTTTCTTTATAGTCCAAATCTCACATCCATCCATGACTACTGGAAAAATGATAGCCTTGACTAGACAGACCTTTGTTGACAAAGTAATGTCTCTGCTTTTTAATATGCTGTCTAGGTTGGTCATAATTTTCCTTCCAAGGGGCAAGCGTCTTTTAATTTCATGGTTGCAATCACCATCCACAGTGATTTTGGAGCCCAGAAAAATAAAGTCAGCCACTGTTTCTACTGTTTCCCCACCTATTTGCCATGAAGTGATGGGACTGGATGCCATGATCTTAGTTTTCTGAATGTTAAGCTTTAAGCCAACTTTTTCACTCTCCTCTTTCACTTTCATCAAGAGGCTCTTTAGTTCTTCACTTTGTGCCATTAGGGTGGTGTCATCTGCATATCTGAAGTTACTGATATTTCTCCCAGCAGTCTTGATTCCAGCTTGTGCTTCCTCCAGCCCAGCGTTTCTCATGATGTACTCTGCATATAAGTGAAATAAGCAGGGTGACAATATACAGCCTTGACGTATTCCTTTTCCTGTTTGGAACCAGTCTGTTGTTCCATGTCCAGTTCTAACTGTTGCTTCCTGATGTTATAAACTTTATTTGTAATTAAATTGTGGTATGAAGTATATCACTTCTATGAATGATTTTTCACTTAACATAATTATCTTGTTCAAAAGCAGGAAGAAATTTGTTTAGATAGCTGATCCTCAAAAATGAACTTGCCTTTTAAGATAATTTTGTGCCAAAGTTTTTATTTATCTAGCTGTCCACATTCTGATGTATCAAATTATCTGAACTAGAGTTCTAAGGAACTTTACTTTTTTTTAAATTAAGGTAATACAGAGTAATAACTTAAAATTCACATAGCATGCTGCTGCTGCTGCTACTACATACAGAATTGTATTTATAAATCAGTTTGGAGAGAATTAACATCTTCATTATTTCTGAATCTTTCAGTGAATGAACACAGTATGTCTCTCCATTCATTTAGGTATTCTCTTATTTCTTTTATCAGCATTTAATAATTTTAAGCACCTTTAAATGTTTTAAGATCATACCCAAGTATTTCACTTTCTTCATGTAATTATAAATGATATTTAAAATTTCCAATTTCCATTATTTATTGTTAGTATATAGAAGGGTGATTAATTTTTATATTTTGATCTTACATACTTGCAACCTTGTTGACCTTGCTTAAGAGTCAAGCAATATTTTTGATAGATTCTTGGCATTTTCTGTGTAGACATGTCATTTGAAAATAGAAATAGTTTTTATTTCTTCCCTTTCAATCTGTGTGCCTTTAAAATTTTTTTCTTGCTTTATTGCAGTGGCTAGAACTTTCCATATGTACTATATTGACTAAGGTGGTGAAAATGGACATCACTGTAAAGTATGATGTAAGCAGTTGTTGTTCAGTCACTAAGTGGTATCTAACTCTTTGCAACCCCATGGACTGTAGCACACAAAAGTGACAATATATAGCTTTGACATACTCCTCCAATTTGGAACCATCTGTTGTTCCACATCCAGTTCTAACTGTTATTTCTTGACCTGCATACAGATTTCTCAGGAGGCAGGTCAGGTGGTCTGGTATTTCCCATCTCTTGAAGAATTGTCCACAGTTTGTTGTGATCCACATAGTCAAAGGCTTTAGCATAGTTAATAAAGCAGAAATAGATGTTTTTCTGGAATTCTCTTGCTTTTTCTATGATCCAGTAGACATTGACAGTTTGACCTCTGGTTCCTCTACCTTTTCTAAATCCAGCTTGAACATCTGGGAGTTCTCAGTTCACGTACTGTTGAAGCCTGGCTTGGAGAATTTTGAACATTGCTGTGCTAACATGTGAGATGAGTGCAATTGTGTGGTACTTTGAACATTCTTTGGCATTGCCTTTCTCTGGGATTGGAATGAAAACTGACCTTTTCCAATCTTGTGGCCACTGCTGAGTTTTCCAAATTTGCTGGCATATTGAGTACAGCACTTTCACAGCATTATCTTTTAGGATGTGAAATAGCTCAGCTGGAATTCCATCACTTCCACTAGCTTTGTTCATAGTGATGCTTCCTAAGGCCCACTTGACTTTGCACTCCAGTATGTCTCTCTAGGTGAGTGATCATACTATGGTGGTTATCTGGGCCATGAAAATCTTTTTTGTATAGTTCTTCTGTGTATTCTTGCCACCTCTTCTTTTTTTCCTGTTTTTATGTTTTTTTAATTTAAATTTATTTATTTTAATTGGAGGCTAATTACTTTACAATATTGTATTGGTTCTGCCACACATCAACATGAATCCGCCACAGGCATGCATGTGTTCCCCATCCTGAATCCCCCTCCCACCTCCCTCCCATACCATCCCTCTGGGTCATCCCAGTGCACCAGCCCCAAGCATCCTGTATTAAACCTGGACTTGTTTCTTATATGATATTATACATGTTTCAATGCCATTCTCCCAAATCATCCCACCCTCTCCCTCTCCGACAGAGTCCAAAAGACTGTTCTATACATCTGTGTCTCTTTTGCTGTCTTGCATACAAGGTTATCGTTACCATCTTTCTAAATTCCATATATATGCATTAGTATACTGTATTGGTGTTTTCTTTCTGGCTTACTTCACTCTGTATAATTGGTTCCAGTTTCATCCACCTCATTTGAACTGATTCAAATGTATTCTTTTTAATGGCTGAGTAATACTTCATTGTGTATATATACCACAGCTTTCTTTTTAATATCTTCTGCTTCTGTTAGGTCCATACCATTTCTGTCCTTTATTGTGCCCATCTTTGTATGAAATGTTCCCTTAGTATCTCTAATTTTCTTGAAGAGATATCTGTCTTTCCCATTCTGTTGTTTTCCTCTGTTTCTTTGCTTGATCACTTAGAAAGGCGATTTTATCTCTCCTTGCTCTTCTTTGGAACTCTGCATTCACAGGGATATATCTTTCCTTTTCCATTTGTAAGGCCTCCTCAGATAGTCATTTTGCTTTTTTGCATTTCTTTTCTTGGGGATGGTTTTGATCACCATTTCCTGTATAATGTTAGGAAACTCCATCCACAGTTCTTCAGGCACTCTGTCTATCAGATCTAATCCCTAGAATCTATTTGTCACTTCCACTGAATAATTGTAAAGGATTTGATTTAGGTCACCTGACCTAAATCTAGTGGTTTTTCCTTCTTTTTTCAATTTAAATCTGAACTTTGCAATAAAGAGTTCATGATCTGAGTCACAGTCAGCTTCTGGTCTTATTTTTGCTGACTGTATAGAGCTTCTCCATCTTCAACTGCAAAGAATATAATCAATCTGATTTCAGTATTGACCATCTGGTGATGTCCATGTGTAGAGTCATCTCTTGTGTTGTTGAAAGAGTGTGTTTGCTATGGCAATTGCGTTCTCTTGGCAAAAGTGTTAGCCTTTGCCCTGCTTCATTCCTCATTCTAAGGCCAAACTTGCCTGTTACTCTAGGTGTCTCTTGACTTCCTGCTTTTGCATTCCATTCCCCTATGAAGAAATGGATATCTTTTTTTGCTGTTAGTTCATTAAAATGGTATCATCTGCATAGCTGAGGTTGTTGACATTTCTCCTGGCAATCTTGATTAAACAGCTTGTGAGTCATCTAGGCCCTCATTTCGCATGATGTACTCTGCATAGCAGTTAAATAAGCAGGGTGACAATATACAGCTTTGTCATTTTCTTTTCCCAATTTTGAACCAATCCATTGTTCCATGTCCAGGTTTAACTGTTGCTGCTTGACGTACATACAAGCTTATCAGGAGACAGGTAAGGTGATCTGGTATTCCCACATCCTTAAGAATTTTCCATAGTTCATTGTGGTCCACACAGTCCAAAGGCTTTCACATAGTCAGTGAAGCAGATGTTTTCCTGGAATTCCCTTGCTTTTTCTATGATCCAGCAGATGTTGGCAATTCGATCTCTGGTTCCTGTCTTTTCTAAATCCAGCTTGTACATCTGATGTAAGCAGTAGGTTTTATCAAATATGTATCAAAATGAGAAGGATTCCCTCTCTTCCTGGTTTGCTGAGTTTTTATCTTGAGTGGATGTTGTATTTGGTCAAATACTTTTTGAATCTATTGATATCATACTGATTTTTCTTTGCTAACCAGTTGGTGAATTATTGGATGACACTGATTTTCAAGTATTGAACCAGCTTTACATACGCAGAATACCTCCCACTTAATTATGGTATATAGTTTTTCTGTGCATTTCTGTTATTTAATTTGTTAATACTTTCTTGAGAATTTTTTTATCTCTGTTTATGAGAGCTATTGGTCTCTAGTTTTCTGGTTTTGTACTTTGTCTGGTTTTAAAGTCTGAGTAAGCTGGCCACATAAAATGAGCTGGAAAGTATTCCTCCTATCGTATTTTTCTGAAAGAGGTAGTGTAAAAATTCCTCTCAGTTCTTCAAGTGATTGACAGAATTCTCCAATGAAACCATTTGGGCCTGGAAATTTCTCTTTTTAAATTACAGATTCAATTTATTTAATAGTTATACAGTTATCACATTGGCTATTTTATCTTGGTTGAATTTTGATAATTTGTAGTTTTCAAGGAATTCCTCTATTCTGTTTGCGAATTTATGTATGAAGTTGTTCCCTTATATTTTTTTTTAATGGCTGCAGGATAGGTACTGATTTCATGTTTCATTTCTTATGTTAATTTGTGTCTTCTTTAAAAATCTCTGCCAGTCTTACTAGAGATGTATCAACTCTTTTGACTTTCTTAATCCCACTAAAGGTTTAATTTAACTGGTTTCTCCTCTTTACTTCCTCCTACTAGACTTGGATTTATTTTGCTCTTTTTTGGGAGGATGGTGGTGGCTAGGGTAAAAACTTAGATTACTGAGTTGATACGTTTCCTTTTTTCTAACATAAGCATTTAAAGCTATTAATTTCTCTCTCAGCACAGCTATACAGTGTCTCAAAATTTTTGGAATGTTTTATTTTCACTGTTGTGTAAATTTTTATATCCTTTGGGACTGCCTGTTTAACCAGTGGAAAAGACTTACACATTTGCAGATTTTCGTGTTCTGTTGTTACCTAGTTTGATTCCATAGTGGACACAGAACATGCTCTGTGATTTTTACTTGCTCTAGGCAAATTGTTCTTCATTCTCTAACTTCTGGGTAAGCTAATATTATTGCTATTAGAGCTTTCCTCTTTTCTAATATTTGTATTTGTGCTATAAATTTTCCTTTTATACTTCTTTTGCCTCATACCAAAATTTTTTGATCAGTTATATTTCATTTTCATCAGTTCAAAATATTTTAGTTTTTGTGGAGCTTGAGAAGAATGTGTGTTTTTCTGTTGTTGGGTAGAGTATCTATAAATGTCAATTAAGTCAAGTTGATTAATGATATTGAGTTCAACTATATCCTTTCTGATTTTCAGCTTTCTTGATCTTTCAGTTACTTAAAGAGGGATGCTGAAGTCTCCAACTCTAATAGTGGATTTCTCTGTTTCTTCTTAAAGCTGTGTTAATTTTTGCCTTGTAGGTTTTGATGCTCTGTTTCTAACTTCATGCACCTTACACATTTTTATCTCTTCTTAGAGAATTGACCCCTTTATTACTATGTAATGTTCCTCTTTATTTCTGATAGACTTCCCTGTCCTGAAGTCTGCTTTATCTGTAACAAAATAGCTATTACATCTATCTTTTAATTAGGGTTAACAGTGACTACCTTTACTGTCCCCTTACTCTTAACCAATCTATACATTTATGTTTAAAGTTAGTTTCTTGTACACAGCATAGTTGGGTCTTGTATTTCCATCCACGTAAATAGTTTGTCTTTTCAGTGGTACGTTTAGATCATTCATGTATCAAGTGGTTATTGACTTAGTTGGATTAATTGTTATTGTGTTTATAACTATTTTCTATTGTCTATATTTGTTCTTTTTTCCCATTCTTATTGCCTTTTCTGTTTTTAACTGAGCTTCTTATATGGTTCTATTTTATCTCCTCTTATATCTTGTCAATTATTCTTCTTTTCTAAAAATTTGTAATAGTTTCCTTATCTTTTTCAATAAACATTTAAAACTAATCAAACTCCACCTTCAAATGATACACTGTACTGCTCCACTTGTAGTGCAAGTACTTTTTAACAGAATATTCCTAATTCCTCCCACGACAATGCTCTCATTCATTTCACTATTCACCTGTTGTAATTATACAGTACATTGTTACCCTTATTTCTTGAGACAAATTAATTTTTAGGTTAATTGAAAATTACAAACATAAAAGATTTTATTTACCTTTATTCCTTCTCCAGCAACCTTCCTATTTATTTATTCTGCAGTGTTATTTTTATTTTATTCTTTTATATACATTTACATATATATACATATATGCACATACACGTATTTATTTATTTGGCTGCTCTGGGACTTAGTTTCAGCATGCAGGATCTCTAGCTGTAGCATGTGAGATCTAGTTCCCTAACCAGGATCCACCCCTGGCCCCCTGCGTTGGGAGTGCAGAGACTTAGCCACTGGACCACCAGGGAAGTCTATCTTTATTTTTAAAAATTTTATTGACATATAGTCGATTTACAATATTATGTTAATTTGAAATACACAACACAGTGATTCAGTATTTTTATAGATTGTACTCCATTTAAAGTTATTACAAATATTGACTGTATTCCCTATGCTATATAATATGTTCTTGTAGTTTATTTATTTGAAACATAATAGTTTATGCCTCTTAATCCACTATTTTACCCCTCCCTCTTTCCCTCTCAGTGATAACCACTAGTTTGATCAGTTCTATCTCTATATTTATGAATCTGTTTCTGTTTTGTTATATATATTCTTTATTTTTTAGATCCCACATATAAGTGATAACACAGTATTTTTCATTCTCTGGGTGGCTTGTTTCACTTAACATGAGATTCTCCAGGTCCATCCATGTTGCTGCAAATGCAGGATTTCATTATTTTCTTTATGGCTAATTTATATTTCATTGTGTATGTGTCTATATATATATGCATATGTATATATCCATTCATCTGTTGATAGACACCTAGCTTCCATATCTTCACTATTATAAATAATTCTGTTATGAACATTGGCGTGTGTGTATCTTCTTAAGTTACTTCTTTGGTTGTATACCCAGGAGTGGAACTGCTGAGTCTTACGGTAGGTCAGTTTTAGTTTTTTGAGGAACCTTCATAGTGTTTTCCATAGTGGCTCTACCAATTTACATTCCAACTGGAAGTGTGCTAGGGCTCCCTTTACTGCACATCCTCACCAAAATTTGTTATTTGTAAACGTTTTAATAATAGCCATTCTGAAAACTGTGAAGTGATATCTCATTGTGGTTTTTGATTTGTAGTTCTCTGATGATTAGCAGTGTTGAATATCTTTTCATGTGCCCATTAACCACCTGTATGTTTTCTTTGGAAAATTGTCTGTGTCTTCTGCCCATTTTTTAATCAAGTTGCTTGGTTTTGGTTTTGGTTTTTTGATATTGAATTCTGTGAGCTGTTTATATATTGAGGGTTATTGTTGCTTAGTCCCTAAGTTATGTCTGACTCTTTTGCAACTCCATGGACTATAGCCTGTAGTCTCCTCTGTCCAGGGAATTTCCCAGGCAAGAATGTTGGAGTGGCCAGGGGATCTTCCAGATCCAGGAACTGAACCTGTGTCTCGTGCAGTGGCAGGAGGGTTCTCTACCACTGAGCCACCAGGGAAGCCCATATTTAGAGTGTTAACCCTGTTGGTAATACCATTTGTGAATATTTTCTCCCGTTCAGTGGATTGTCTTTTCATTATGTTAATAGTTTCATTTACTATACAAAAACTTTTAAGGTTAAGTAGGTCCCATTTGTTTGTTTTTGCTTTTGGTTCCTTTACCACCAGACCTGCCTCGTGAGAAATCTGTAGGCAGGTCAAGAAGCAACAGTTAGAACTGGAAATGGAACAACAGACTGGTTCCAAATCAGGAAAGAAGTACGTCAAGGATATATATTGTCACCCTGCTTCTTTAACTTATATGCAGAGTACATCATGAGAAATGTTGGACTGAATGAAGCACAAGCTGGAATCAAGATTACTGGGAGAAATATCAATAACCTCAGATATGCAGATGACACAACCCTTATGGCAGAAAGTGAAGAACTAAAGAGCCTCTTCATGAAAATGAAAGAGGAGAGTGAAAAAGTTGACTTAAAACTCAACATTCAGAAAATCAAGATCATGGCATCTGGTCCCATCACTTCATGGCAGATAGATGGGAAACAGTGGAAACAGTGACAGACTTTATTTTTCTGGTCTCCAAAATCACTGCAGATGGTGACTGCAGCCATGAAATTAAAAGGCACTTGCTCCTTGGAAGAAAAACTATGACCAACCTAGACAGCATATTCAAAAGCAGAATACATTACTTTGCCAACAAAGGTCTGTGTAGTCAAAGCTGTGGTTTTTCTAGTAGTCAGGTATGGCTGTGAGAATTGGACTATAAAGAAAGCTGAGTGCTGAAGAATTAATGCTTTTGAACCATGGTGTTAGAGAAGACTCTTGAGAGTCCCTTGGACTGCAAGGAGATCCAGTCAGTCCATCCTGAGAGAAATCAGTCCTGAATATTCATTGGAAGGACTGATGCTGAAGCTGAAACTCCAATATGTTGCCCTCTTGATGTGAAGAACTGACTCACTGGAAAAGACCCTAATGCTGGCAAAATTAAAGGCAAGAGGAGAAGAGGATGACAGAGGATAAGATGGTTGGATGGCATCACCATCCAGCCAATGGACATGAGTTTGCACAAGCTCCAGGAGTTGGTGATGAACAGGGAAACCTGGTATGCTGCAGTCCATGAGGTCGCAAAGAGTCAGACATGACTGAGCGACTGAACTGAACTTGAAGATAAAAGGTTGGAAAATTATAGCAAAAAGACAAACAAAGCGGGAATGGCAATGTTGTTATCGAACAAACTAAGATTCAAGTCAGATGGTATTAAATGAAAGAGAAAGAGCGTAAACTCAAAAGCTTTTGCGTGGCAAATGAAGCAATAAACAAAATGAAGGACAACCCACAGATTGGGAGAAAATATTTGCAAATGATGTGACTGACAAGGGATTAGTCTCCATAATTTACAAACTCATGATGCTTAACAGCATTAAAGCAAACGATCTAGTCAAAAAATGGGCAGAAGATCTAAATAGACCTTTCTCCAAGGAATACATACAGATGGCTAAGAGGCACATGAGAAGATATTCGACATCACTAATTATTAGAGGAATGCAAATAAAAACTTCAGTGACTTACCACCTTGCACCAGTCAGAATGACTATCATTGAAAATTCACAAATAATAAATGCTGAAGACAGTGTGGAGAGAAGGGAACCCTCCTCACTGTTGGTGGAAATGTAAATTGTTACAGCCACTATGGAGAACAGTATGGAGGTTCCCTAAAAAAAGAGCTACATATTACTGTGCAATCCCACTCCTGAGCATATATCTGGACAAAAACACGATCCAAAGGGGTACACACACCCCAGTGTTCGTTGCAGCACTGTTTACAACAGCCAAGACGTGGAAGCAAGCTAAATGTCCAGTGACACGGAAATTAATAAAGAAGGTGTGCCACATATATACAGTGGGATATCACTCAGCTGTTAGAATGAATGAAATAATGCCATTTGCAGCAACATGGATGGACCTAGAGACTGTCATACTGAGTGAAGTAAGTCAGAGAAGAAAAAACATCATATGGCATCCTTGATGTGTGGAATCTCAAAAGAAATGAATAAGTGGACTCAAAAAAAATTTTTTAAAGAAGCTTTAGATTATTCTAGTTCTGAAAAAAATGTTCTGGGCATTTTGACAAGGATTGCATTAAATTTACAGATTGCTTTGGGTGGTATGGACATTTTAATAATATTCTTCCAACCCATGAAAAGAGAATATATTTCCACTAATTTGTTTTGTCCTCAGTTTCCTTTGTCAGTATCTTATTGTTTTCAGGGCATATGTCTTTCACCTCCTTGGTTAAACTTATTTATAGATATTTTATTCTTTTTGATGCAGTTGCAGAAGAGATTGTTTTCTTGAATTCTCTTTCTGATGGCTCATTACTAGTATAAAGAAGTAACATATTTCTGTGTATCCTGCAACTTTACTGAATGCATTTGTTCTAAATTGAGGTGGTTTTTTTTTTTGTCTATATAGATTTTAGAGTAGAAACTTTATATATATATGATATCATGTCATCTCTAGTTTTATTTTGATCTGAACTTTTTACCTATATCCTTTTCCTCTCACTGAAGAACTCCTTTCAGTCTTTCTTGAAGTACAAGTTTGCTGGCAGTGAATTCCCTCAGCTCTCAGTTTGTCTGAAAAAGTCTTTCTTTTCCTTTACTTTCGCAGAATAATATCACTGGATATAAAATTTTCAGTTTGTTATGTTTTTTCCTTTGAGCCCACAAATAATTCACTCCAGTCTTATTGGCATGGTTCTAAGAAGATATCTATGGTAATCTTATGCTTTTTCCTCTTTAGGTAACATTTTTTCCAAGATTTTCTTTTTCTTTGGTTTTCTCCAGGTTGAATATGATATTTCTTTTCTTTCTTTTTTACTGAAGTATAGTTGATTTGTAACATTGCTCTACAGAAAGTGATTTGCAGTTTTTTTCATATATATATATACACACACATATACATATATATGTTATTTTAAGTATTCATTTTCATTATGGTTTTCACAGGGTTATGCATATAGATCCCGGCGCTGTACAGCAGGGAGCGTGATTATCCATTTCACATATACTAGTTTGCATCTGCTAATCCCAAACTCCTAATGATCCCTTTCCCCCTCTCCTCCCCACTGGCAAGCACATGTCTGTTCTCTGTTTCTGTGAGCCTGTTCTGTTTTGTAGGCAAGTTCGTTTGTGACATATTTTAGATTCCATATATAAGTGATAGGATATAGTTCTAATTTGTAGGGTTTTTGTTTTGTTTTTGTTTTATCCTGCTTGGTGTTGTTAAGTTGCTGGATCTGTGATTAATTCTGTAAAGTCCTTGAACATTATTACTTCAAATAATTCTTCTGCTTTTTTCTCTCCTTTTCCATTTAGTATTCTAATTGTGCATATGTTGCACCTTCAGAAATTGTTCCACAGATTTTGGATTTTCTGTTCTATTTTTTTTAATTCCCTGTGACAGTTTTAACATATCTGTTATATCTGAGTCTATTCTAGGATTTCCTTTGTCTTTTCAGCATGAATTTTTTCTTGCCTTTTGACATCTCTTAAAACTGTTTTTTGAAATACAGACATTTGTACTGAGTAATAAGAACTGAGATAAATGGGCATTTAGTGTGAGATTTTATTTTAGTTTGGCTAGGAGCTGAGCTCTGTTTTATGTTGGCGATAGTAGGTATTAGAGGCCTCAGATTCCTATTCAGATTTCTTTAGTGTCCTTTTTTAATTTTCCTTGCTTGATTTGGGCTTCTCTATATGCTTTTCTTCAGAGAGTCTGCATCTTGCAGCTGTTTTTATTTTTAAATGCAAGTTTTTAACAGGAATGCATTTCTGTCATAATATTTTCATTCTCTCCTATTTTCTCAAGAGTTACCTTCTATATTCCTATCTAATTTAAAAGCTGGATCTCTGCCTCAATGTTCTGTCAAGCCCAGGAGGCACTGTTCGTAAATGAGCTTTAGGAGCATGGTGGGCCCTCTTCCCCCAGCACCCTCAGGACAGCACACTGCACCCCTGCAGGCCATATGTAAGATGAGCCCAAGGTTGAATAGTGCTGAGGTTTTATTTTATTTTTAAATTTTTATTTATGTTAAAATTTTATTTTATATGCAGTATAGTTGATTTGCAATATTGTATTAGCTTCGAGTGTAGAGTAGAGTGATTCATGTATACATATACATATATCCATTATTTTTCAGGTTCTTTTCCCATATAGGTTACTATATTGAGTACAGTTCTCTCTGTGCTATATAATAGGTCCTTGTTGATTATCTATTTTATACATAGTAGTGTTTTTTTGTTACACTCAAACTCCTAATTTATCCCTCCCACATTTCCTCTTTGGTAACCACGTTTCTTTTTGACATCTGTGAGTCTGTTTCTGTTTCGTAAACAAATTAATTTGAATCACTTTTTTAGATTCCACATATGAGTGGTACTGTATGATATTTGTCCTTGATATACTTCACTAAGTATAATGATCTCTCTGTCCATCTGTGTTGCTGTAAATGGCATATTCCATTCTTTTTTACAGCTGAGTAATACCTCATTGTATATATACTAGATCTTTATCCATTCCTCAGCTGATGGACTTTTAGGTTTGCTTCCATCTCTTGGCTATTGTAAATAGTGCTGCAGTGAACATTGGGGTGCTTGTGTCTTTTCCAAGTATGGTTTTCTCCAGATATATGCCCAGGAGTGAGATTGCTGGATTATATGGTAGTTCTCTTTTTCATTTTTTAAGGAACTTCCATGCTGTTCTCCATATTGATTGCACCAATTTATATTTCCACCAAGAGTGAGGAGGATTCTGCTTTCTCCACATTCTCTCTAGCATTTATTGTTTATAGATTTTTTGATGATGACTAAGGCTGAGCGCCGAAGAATTGATGCTTTTGAACTGTGGTGCTGGAGAAGACTCTTGAGAGTCCCTTGGACTGCAAGGAGATCCAGCCAGTCCATTTTAAAGGAGATCAACCCTGGGATTTCTTTGGAAGGAATGATGCTAAAGCTGAAACTCCAGTATTTTGGCCACCTCATGCGAAGAGTTGACTCATTGGAAAAGACTGATGCTGGGAAGGAATGGGGGCAAGAGGAGAAGGGTCGACAAAGGTTGAGATGGCTGGATGTCGTCACTGACTCGATGAACGTGAGTCTGAGTGAACTCCAGGAGATGGTGATGGACAGGGAGGCCTAGTGTGCTGCAATTCATGGGGTTGCAAAAAAGTCAAACACGACTGAGCGACTGAACTGAACTGATTCTGACAAATGTGAAATGATACTTCACTGTAGTTTTGATTTGCATTTCTCTAATGATTAGCCGGGCTTCCCTGGTGGCTCTGTGGTAAAGAACCCACCTGCCAATGCAGGAGATGTGGGTTCAATCCCTGAGTTAGAAATATCCCCTGGAGAAAGAAATGGCAACCGACTTCAGTATGCTTGCCTGGAAAATCGCACGGACAGAGGAGCCTACAGTCCATGGGGTCCAAAAGAGTTGGCCATGACTTAGCAGCTAAATAACAATGACAATAATTAGCCATGTTGAGCATCTTTTATGTGCTTTTTGACCATCTGGATATATCTTCTTTGAAGAAATGTTTATTTAGATCTTCTGCCTATTTTTTGATTGGGTTGGTGTGTTGTTTTTTTTTTATTTTTTGTTTTTTTTTTTAAGAGCTGCATGAGCTGGTTCCATATTGGGAAATTAATCCCTTGTCAGTTATTTTGTTTTTGAATCTTTTCTCCCGTTCTGTGGGTTGTCTTTTCATTTTGTTTATGGTGTTCTTTGCTACGAAAAAGCCTTTAAGTTTAATTAGGTCTCTCTTTTTTTTTTTTAACTTTTGGTTTTATTTTCATTACTCTTAGGTGTACATGCATGCTCGGTCCCTTAATCATGACTGACTCTGTGTGACCCCATACATTGTAACCTGCCAGGCTCCTCTGTCCAGGGAATTTTCCAGGCAGGAATACTGGCATGGGTTGCCATTTCCCCTTCCAGGGTATCTTCCCAAAATGCATGGCTTCTCTTAGAAGGTGGATGCAAAAGGATACTGCTGTGATTTATATCAAAGAGTGTTCTGCCTATATTTTCTTCTAAGAGATTTATAATATCCAGCCTTACATGTAGGTCTTTAATCCATTTTGAGTTTATTTTAGTATATGGTGATCGAGAATGTTCTAAGTTCATTCTTTTACATGTAGCTGTTCACTTTTCCCAGTACCACTTATGGTATATTCTTGGTTCCTTTTTCATAGATTAATTGACTATAGGTGCATAGTTTATTTCTGGGTTTTCTATCCTATTCCTTTGATCTATATTTATGTTTTTGTGCCAATGCCATAATGTTTTGATAGCTGTAGTTTTGTAGTATAATCCTAAGTCAAGGAGCCTGATGCCTCAAACTCCAATTTCTTTCTCAGGATTACTTTGGTTATTCAGAGTCCTTTATGTTTCCATACAGACTTTTTGTTCTCAGTTCAGTTCAGTCGCTCAGTCGTATCTGATTCTTTGCAATCCCGTCAACTGCAGCATGCCAGGCCTCGCTGTCCATCACCAACTCCCGGAGTTGACTCAGACTCATGCCCATCGAGTCAGTGATGCCATCCAGCCATCTCATCCTCTGTCATCCTCTTCTCCTTCTGCCTCCAATCCCTCCCAGCATCAGAGTCTTTTCCAGTGAGTCAGCTCTTCGCATCAGGTGGCCAAAAGTATTGGAGTTTCAGCTTCAACATCATTCCTTCCAATGAATACCCAGGACTGATCTCCTTTAGGATGGACTGGTTGGATCTCCTTGCAGTCCAAAGGACTCTCAAGAGTCTTCTCCAACACCACAGTTCAAAAGCATCAATTCCTCGGCACTCAGCTTTCTTTATAGTCCAACTCTCACATTCATACATGACCACTGGAAAAACCATAGCCTTGACCAGACATTGTTGACAAAGTAATGTCTCTGCTTTTGAATATGCTGTCTAGGTTGGTCATAACTTTCCTTCCAAAGAGTAAGCGTCTTTTAATTTCATGGCTGCAATCACCATCTGCAGTAATTTTGGAGCCCAGAAAAATAGTCAGCCACTGTTTCCACTATTTCCCCATCTCTTTGCCATGAAGTGATGGAGCTGGATGCCATGATCTTAGTTTTCTGAATGTTGAGCTTTAAGCCAACTTTTTCACTCTCCTCTTTGACTTTCATCAAGTGGCTCTTTAGTTCTTCACTTTCTGCCATAAAAGTGGTGTCATCTGCATATCTGAAGTTATTGATATTTCTCCCAGCAGTCTTGATTCCAACTTGTACTTCCTCCAGCCCAGCATTTCTCATGATGTACTCTGCATAAATTCAATAGGCAGGGTGACAATATACAGCCTTGATGTACTCCTTTTCCTGTTTGGAACCAGTCTGTTGTTCCATGTCCAGTTCTAACTGTTGCTTCCTGACCTGCATACAGATTTCTCAAGAGGCAGGTCAGGTGGTCTGGTATTCTCATGTCTTTCAGAATTTTCCACAGTTTATTGTAATCCACACAGTCAAAGTTCTGTGAAAAATGCCATTGGCAATTTGATAGTGCTTGCATTGAATCTATAGATTGCCTTGGGTAGAATACTCATTTTGACAATATTGGTTCTTCCAGTAAACAACATATCTTTCCGTCTGTTTGTGTCATCCTATTTCTTTCTTTCATCAGTGTCATAGTTTTCAGAGTACAGGTTGTTTGCTTCTTAGGTAGGTTTATTCCTAGGTATTTTATTCTTCTGATTCAGTGGTAAATGGGATTGTTTCTTTAATTTCTCTTTCTAATCTTTCATTGTTAGTAGTTTTGGGTATTAATTTGATCTATACTGCACTGTCGTTATGCTGCAGGCCATTTACTCTGGTTATTAATGAGGGAGGGAAGTGTTCTCAATTTTGTGATTTTATCTCACTAATTTAGTGGGCCTGTATCTCTAGGCTGTGACCTTCATGAATTTTTCTTGTCTTGCATAGCTTGCTTTCCCCGCTTAGGTGGAATGGGCCGGGCAAAACAGGCTTGGGTGGGAAGAATGTCCTTCACTAGCTGGAGTAAGGTGTTAGTAAGCTCTTTCCTCTGGAGAACAGTCCTTTTTATGGAGGGTGCTCGGGACATGTTACATAGTGACTACTCTTTTCCCTCTTCCTGAGTAGCAAGGGGATCTTTTTCGGATTTTCACCGTGACACCTTATAAGCTTTCTGTGTCCTGGTCACCCTAATATTGCAGCCTCAGGAGTATCTCACTCTCAGGATTTTCCACACTTGGCTTCCCCTGCAATTCTAGTATCTTCTGTCCAGGTAAACAAATCTCAGCTGTGACCCTCTGGAGCTACCTGTCTTGCCAGATTTTGAAGTTGCAGTTTGCCCTGTGACCTCAGTTCTCTGGTCAGTAGTGAAAAGTTACTGATTTTCAGTTTGTTCAGCTTGTTCTTATTATAAGAACAGGAATGAGAACTTCTAGGTTCTTTATGTCAGAGATGAAACCGAATTTATTCTCTGTATTAATTTCAGTTCTTTCAAATTTGCGAGGTTTGTTTCTTCAGCACAGAATCAGAATATAGTCTGTCCTGGTGAATGTCCCATGGGTTCCGGGAGAAAAAGGAAGCGTGTTTTGTTACTGTTGGGTGGAGTGTTTTGTATATGTTAGTTAGATTCTCTGGTTCATTGAGTTGTTCAGTTCTACGGTACCTGTGCTGAGAGGCTAGTAGTTTGGTTGCTGAGAGTAAAAATGTTGAAGTTCCCACTCTTATTGTGAGTTTATCTATTTCTCCTTTCAGTGCTATCATTTTTTAACAGCTTTATTGAGATAGTTTACATATCATGCAATTCACTCACTTAAAGTATACAATTCAGCAGTTTTTACTATAGTCACAGATACGTTCCGATATGTTCCAGACAGTCTTGGAACATTTTTCTCACCCGAAAAGACACTTTGTACTCTTTATCTGTCACTTCTGTGTTTCCCCATACCCAGCCCTACGCAACTAATTACTTTCTTTCTATATAAATTGATGGATTTCTGTGTCCCAATCTTTTGGATAGGGAGAACTGGCATCTCTTGGAGGTTTGGGGGATTTGGTTTTTTGTTTGTTTTGTTTTTTGCTCCTTGTTGGTGGTTCTGGGTTGGAAGTGTCTACAGAGTCTTATTTGAGGTATATGAGAGGCAGTAAGGAAGCCAAGGGGATTTACCATTGCTGTGTTGCTTCTCAAGCCCTAGAGTCCTAGGCTGTCTGTCTTCATTCTGTCTTTCATAGCCTTCCCATGTTTGCTTGTTGTGTTATTTTAATTACAAGAGAAAGGACCTGGGAGCAATGGGACTGTTCCATCTTGGTACAACCAATAGCTCCACCAAAATGTATTTTGCCTCTAAAATCCAAAGGAACCCACAAATACGTATCTGTTTCTTCACAGTGAGCAGTTCTGGATGTAACTCTTTTTTCCATTTGAAACTTTACCAGTGTGGCAGATACCTGAACTTTTGCAGGTCTTCTCTCTCACCTCTAGTAGGCATGAATTGTATTAAAATCAGGTGTGTTTGCTATTTCCAATTTGATTTCCCCTTGCCAACACATATCTTAATGTTTCAGTGAAGGGACTGCTTTCCTGACCCACTCAGAGATTTCCAGGTAGTGACTGAGCAGATTATACCTCATTGGATCCACTACAACATCCCCATTTCTCTAAGCCTTTGTTCTTCTTCCTCTGGACTATACAGTGGAAGTTCCAGCATCTCCTCTCACTGACTGTAGGCCTCTACTGGGTCAAAACTTCTATTAACCATTATAGGTACTCAAACAAACACATTAAATCCTAAGGCCTATGTGAAACACCCTCCTTGGCCTGATCTAGTCTTAGACTTATTCTCACTGGTTAATGTACTTAGACTCCATTGCTCTCCAAATTCCTGCAAATAAAATTTGGCAAGATTCCTTCATGTATGTAATCTCTCTCAGGAGCAGCTCCTGCAATTATCTGTGAATCATGCTGGGATGTTACTTTCTCTATGGCCCTAGAGGCAGGGAGTATTGTTCGTGTGGGTCTTAAGAAGAAAAATTTCCTTTTTAGGTAACCACACCAGATGAAGTCAGTGAAATCTTTTTATTCAAGTGAATGCTTGTTTTCTTAGAAGGCAAGAAAGGCTGTTTCTAATGTGAAGAAATGTTTAGAGATATTAGAGTTTTAAGGTTCTTATCCTCCTGTCTACACAAAGGTTTCCATCTCAAGTCTCAAGTCCTCACCCTTTCCCAGCCAGAACCTTTATCTTAGCATAAGAGACTCAGCATAAATATTCCTATAGCTGGCATGTGGCTCTGCAGCTTGTACACTCAGACCTCAGGCATGACATTCACACAGCTTCATAAAACAAGAATTCCTCTAAGGCCACCATAGAAACTTTCTGATTCTCTACCTATGCCTTGAATTGAGAGTTTAAGTCACTAAGTTTATCTATTTTTTTTTTGAGGGGGCTTGGGACTTGGGGGGGTCTCTTCAGCAGTCAGAAGACTCCATCTCCCTCCACAGTCTTTGAATTCATCATGATGCCACACAATCAAGTACCACCACGCTTGATCTTCCAGCACCTTATCCTCCACTGGCAGTCTGAGTGACCGTTCAAGTCATCGTGATACCACAGCTTCAAGTGATCAGTGATGTCCCGTTGTTTCCCTAGCAAGGAGGTCATTCATGTCCTCACCAACCCAACCTCAGAATCCCACTCTGATGGACTGTTCCTTAGGCCACTCCCTCTAACACACACTAAATCAGCCACGGTACTGGCTGGAAAGCATACATAAGCTGGAATGTTGAAGAGGAATTAATGGTGAGGGACTGTTTATAGGAGTTCGGGCAGGATTCAGTGCACCCACAGGGATGAGAAAGTACCTGGGAACTTACAGCAGTAGGAAGGTTTACTGTTCTTAATCTTTTGGCTTAAAGAACAAAGGAAGATCTGGAGGCTGTTGAGAACTAGAACCATCAGGAGGGGCCTGCCCAATAAAAGCTCTGATCAGAGAGGTAGAGAGAGAGTGAGGGGAAATAGTCAACTGTTCCATAAAAGCAGGGAAAACACTGGCAAAAGTTGTCTGAATTGAAGTTTTCAGAACTCTGGAAATTAACAAAAAAGCTTACAGCAATCTGGAGTGCGCTTATTCAAGAAAAGTGGCTGGATCTCATAAAGAACAGAGATCTTTGTGATGTTTTAACTTACAGTCCCATCTTCTAGTCTTAACCTTGAAAACTAAGGATCTGAAGTCACAGTTAAAACCAGCAAGCTGGCAGCAATTGGAAAAGTGTGGGAGGAAGTAGGAGCATCTTCAAAGGGTGGTTCACTAAGAAACCCTGCTTGCAAGCCTGTCTTTTTATTTCTTCAGTCAGAGTTCACCAGTGCAAAAGACCTCTTCCCTGAGGGTATTTGTCAAAAACTGTCAAAACAATTGCAAGCAATTGCTTAACTTCACAGATGTCTGAGGCAGTGAATAACTGTTGGGCCAAATAAGAGACTAAGCAGCTGAAGATGCAGAAGCTCTATACAGCCAGCAAAAACAAGACCAGCAGCTGACTGTGGCTCAGATCATGAAATCCTTATTGCAAAATTCAGACTTAAATTGAAGAAAGTGGGGAAAACCACTAGACCATCCAAGTATGACCTAAATCAAATCCCTTATAATTATACAGGGGAAGTGACAAATAGATTCAAGGAATTAGATCTGATACACAGAGTGCCTGAAGAACTATAGAGAGAGGTTCGCATTGTACAGGAAGCAGTGATCAAAACTGTCCCCAAGAAAAGGAAATGCAAAAAGGCAAAATGGTTGTCTGAGGAGGCCTTACAAATAGCTGACAAACGAAGTGAAACAAAAGGCAAAGGAGAAAAAGAAGAATATATCCATCTGAATGCAGAGTTCCAAAGAATAGCAAGGAGAGATAAGAAAGCCTTCCTTTGTGATCAATGCAAAGAAATGGAGGAAAGCAATAGAATGGGAAAGACTAGAGATCTCTTCAAGAAAATTAGAGATACCAAGGAAACCTTTCATGCAAAGATGGGCACAATAAAGGACAGAAACGGTGGACCTAACAGAAGCAGAAGATATTAAGAAGAGGTGGCAAGAATATACAGAAGAACTATTCAAAAAAGATCTTAATGACCTAGATAACCGTGATGGTGTGATCACTCACCTAGAGCCAGTTGTCCTGGAATGCAAAGTCCAGTGGGCCTTAGGAAGCGTCACTATGAGCAAAGCTAGTGCAGGTGATGGAATTTCCAGCTGCGCTATTTCAGGCCTAAAAGATGATGCTGTTAAAGTGCTGCCCTCAAATTTGTATGCAGGTCAAGAAGCAACAGTTAGAACCAAACATGGAACAACAGATTGGTTCCAAATGGGGAAAGGAGTACATCAAGGCTGCATATTGTCACCCTGCTTATTTAACTTGTATGCAGAGTCCATCGTGAAAAATGCTGGGCTGGATGAAGCACTGGCTGGAGTCAAAATTGCCGGGAGAAATATCAATAACCTCAGATATGCAGATGACACCACCCTTATGGCAGAAAGTGAAGAGGAATTAAAAGAGCCTCTTGATAAAAGTGAAAGAGGAGAGTAAAAAAGCTCGCTTAAAACTCAACATTCAAAAAACAAATATCATGGCATCTGGTCCCATCACTTCATGGCAACTAGATGGGGAAACAAGGAAACAGTGACAGACTTTATTTTCTTGGGCTCCAAAATCACTGCAGATGGTGACTGCAGCTGTGAAATCAGACAACACTTGCTCCTTGGAAGAAAAGCTATGACCAACCTAGACAGAATATTAAAAAACAGAGATATTACTTTACCAATAAAGGTCCTTATAGTCAAAGCTATAGTTTTTCAGTAATCATGTATGGATGAGTTGGACCATGAAGAAAACTGAGCACTAAATAATTGATGCTTTTGAACTCCAGTGTTGGAGAAGACTCTTGAGTCTCTTGGACTGCCAGGAGTTCAAACCAATCCTAAAGGAAATCAGTGCTGAATATTCATTGAAGAACTGATGCTGAAGTTGAAGCTCAGTGCTTTGGCCATCTGATGTGAAGAGCTGACTCACTGGAAAAAGACCCTGATGGTGGGAAATACTGAAGCCAGGAGAAGAAGAAGATGACAGAGGATGAGATGGTTGGATGGCATCACCGACTCAATGGACATGAATTTGAGCAAGCTTTGGGAGTTGGTGATGGACAGGGAAGCCTGGTGTGCTGCAGTCCATGGGGTCACAAAGAGTTGGACACAACTGAGCAACTGAACTGAACTGAACTGAAGGCTGAAAAGGAAGATAGGAGAATGAGATTTCTGCAGGGGCTTCAAAAAGCACTGACATATTTCTGGGAGTATGTAAGGTCATGTGCATGCATAAGAATGTGGGCATGTTCAGAGAAGACCCAAGAAGACCCTGAGCTTTCACTTCTGCTGGCAGGAAGTGAGACTCTGTGCAAGCAGGATGTGAAGTCTAGGGCAGAGTTGTCAGCTGCCTGGTTGGGTGCTGAAAAGTGTGACGGAGCCCAGTGAGAACTAAAGCCATATAGGAAGGCCCATCCAAGGGAGGTATATCCTCATATCAGCCAAACCCAGCCGGTTAGGGAATCCAGCATTAGTACAAAAATCTAAGACAGGAGAACCCATGGAAGTAGGTCTAGCTCTTGCCTTGAGATCTTGGATCATCCAAGATGATACATGGCAAAACTTCTTGCAGAGGATTGTGGTGACCCAGAGAAAATTAAAGCCCTTAGAGAAACAAAACGGTTTATACGTGGTTGCCAGAGACTTGGCAGGGGGTTTGGGGGATGGTGCTTTGTTGCAAGTGGACCCAAGGAACATTTAGAGAGATGAGAAATATTTTATAAGTTGATTGTGGTGTTAAATACTTGTACATATTTCAAAACTCATTCAGCTGTAAAAAGAAGAAAAAAAAAGTTCAGCTTTTCTCTCTTCCTATGGCTGTGCCTCCTACTGTCCTAATTTAGCCAGAAACCAGCCATCAGCAGCTTGGGAGGTAGGGTGTGTAGAGGTCACCTTGGACTACATGTGTGTGGACTACCCACAAGGCTCCTCTGTCCATGAGATTCTCCAAGCAAAAATACTGGAGTGGGTTTCCATGCCCTCCTCCAGGGGATCTTCTTGACCCAGAGATTGAACCCACATCTCTTATATCTCCTGCATTGGTAGGTGGGTTGTTTACCACTGGTGCCACCACAGAGAAAGGCAAAGACTGGGCTGAGGAGTGGGGAAAAGAGAAAACACCAGCACAGGGAGTCCTGTGTAATCAACAGTAGGTTATTCTCTCCTCACCAGAGGATAGCACTTCTGGTGGGAAAACAAGGCATCCAGCCACTGGAGCTGCCCAGTCTGGCTCACGACTCTGCAGGAAGATGCCAAGTGGAGTTTGAGACGGGATTCCTCTGCTTGTGGGAGAAGACCCTCAAACTCCAGGATTCAGATTCTGAAATTATCTCTATAAGCAGTCTGTGGGAACACATTTGTAGGATAAATCCCTTAAAATTGTGTTTTTTAAATTCTTTGGTGTATATATATATATGTGTTCTAGTTAAATCGGTGACATTTTCAATTACATGATTTTTATAATATATTTCAAATTCTCTCATTGTACTGGGTCTAGCAAGCAGAATTCAGACCATAACATGGAATAAAGCTTATTTTTCCTTAGCTGCTAACACAGGGGGCTTCCCTGGTGGCACTAGTGGTGAAGAACCTACCTGCCACTGCAGGACACATAAGAGACTCGGATTCAACCCCTGGGTTGGGAAGATCCCCTGGAGGAGGGCAAGTCAAGCCACTCCAGCTAACAGAGCTGTTGTTTATAAAGCTTATTTTTCCTTAGCTGCTAACACAGGGGGCTTCCCTGGTGGCACTAGTGGTGAAGAACCTACCTGCCACTGCAGGACACATAAGAGACTCGGATTCAACCCCTGGGTTGGGAAGATCCCCTGGAGGAGGGCAAGTCAAGCCACTCCAGCTAACAGAGCTGTTGTTGTCTGAAAGCTGCTAATAAAATGAGCACATACATACCTCATCTGATTCCAGTGCTCACTTTTAAAAGGAATTTACATTTCTATTGTGTGTTCTGTGGACCATACCTAGTTCTTTATTTTAACCAAGAAAAAGACTGTCTCTAATGGAAGGAATCTTGAGGCTTTCCTCTTGAACTTACAGTGTTCATCTGCCCCTCTTTCCCCAGGAGGACAACTGTGAGTTTTGTGGCTTACTGCTGCTCCACCCAGTGTCTGCAGACTTTTGACCTACTGAGTTGATAAACACTCAAGAGCCTCAGGAGCGGTGCCAGCTTGACACTGCAGTTGCCTGAATATCACACACTGTGCGGCAAAGGGGTGGAGAGTCCAGCCAGCCCAGCAGCCCTTGCGCCCTGCCACACTCGGAGACTACAGGACTCTGGAAATGTCACGATCAAGCTTCAGAACTGAAATGCCTTCCCCCAAGTTGGAATATATCCTCCCCCAAATTAAGAACCCTTGATCTTCTGTGTTTTCCTTTTTATGTGAGTGTGTCTCATATGCAGACTATTTAGCTTGATATGCCTCCCCAAATCTAATTTAGTGCAAGTTTCAGCTCCCTGAAGAACTAAAACTTGATAATACAACCAAATTAACTTTTGAATACATATACCTTCAGTGGTACTTGTAATAATCTCCTCTGTCTTTCTTTCCCCAGTGAATTGTTCCCCAGAGGTTATTCTCCATGTTTTTAACAAATTTCAGCCAACCCTATGACCTCAATAGTATTGAATCG
>SJYC01115057.1:0-51958 GCA_006408675.1 Madoqua kirkii | reverse complement strand
GCAGGCGGATTCTTTACCATCTGAGCCACCAGGGAAGCCCAAGAATACTGGAGTGGGTAGTTCATCCCTTCTCCAGGGGAACCTCCCGACCCAGGAATGGAACCAGGGTGTCCTGCACTGCAGGCGGATTCATTACCAGCTGAGATGGCAGTGGTACCAAAGGAAAATTAGTAGATAGAACTGTCTTGACGGTCTAATTGTGAAAGGGGTAAGCTGAAACTCCAACCATTCATTCACTCCCAAGAAACACCTTTGAAGTGGCAAGGCCTGCTCTGGGCTCCAAGGGTTCAAGAGTGAACAGTACAGATCTGAGGCCTGCCTTCAGGAAGCTATATTCTAGTGAAGAAAACAGACAGCAGACATCAACGTCCCCACGTGGATGGCGACAAAGCAGGGCCAGCATTGCAGCTGCGGCAGACGTGGCCCGCGAGTCAGAAAGGCTGGAAGCAGCCGGTCTAGGGAGGGCTGGGGACCCGTCCAGGCAGAGGTCTGCCCTCCAGCAGGGCGGGCATGTTCTGAGACTGAGGGAAGAGCAGCGAGGCGCACGCTGGAGGACGAGACCAAGGGCTGGCGGGGAAGTAGGACCGAGGGTGTGGCGGCTGCGCTTCGCTGCTAAAGCCGTTGGGTTTTCTCCCCAGGATAACGAGAAGCATGATGCGTCTGGGGCAGGTTGGTATTCCTCCCACCTGTTGAGGGGTGGGAGGCGGCTGGGAGTGGAGGGCAGGCAGAGGGGCACCGGAATTGGGTGCGGCCTGGGGGATGGGACGGGGGAAGTGGGGGCGACCGTGGATTAGAGGCTAATCCAGGCATGACTGGAGTAGGGAGAGAGAGACAGGGCCCAGGTTTCTACAAAATCTTCCTGTTCCGTCTCCATCTCGTCTCCACCATCCTCTGACACCGCTCTCTGAGGCGGCTGATGGTCCTCCTCTGCGGGAGCTGCCCACCTGCCCATCTTCTTCCGCATCACCAGTGGTCTGCACCCTCCTCTCCTTGAGTGTGGGCCCAGCAGGCTCCTCCCGACTCGTGTGTCTTTGGCTCCCGGCTCTCTTTCTAGCCCTTACATCCACATGGTTCCCAGGTGGCCCACGGCTCCATCATCACCTTGAAGAAGGGGCTTTCTGGATGCCCCTATGGGGGCTGGATCACACCCCTAGGCCAGGACTGACCCTGCCCCAGGTGGCCTGACCACACCCCCAGGCTAGGGTTCACTGCTATAGGTGACGCGACCACAACCTCCAAGCATGGTGCAGCCTCTTCAACTTCATGAAAGTTCTTGCTGTTGTTGTTCAGTTACTAAGTTTTATCCAATTCTGCGACCTCATGGACTGCAACATACCATGCTCTTCTGGTCTCCACTATCTCTGGAGTTTGCTCAAATTCATGCCCATTGAGTCAGTGGTGCTGTCTAACCATCTCATCCTCGGTCACTCCCTTCTCCTTTTGCCTATGATCTATCCCATCTTTTCCAGTATCAAGAAAGTTCTTGCTGTTGTTGTTCAGTTACTAAGTTTTATCCAATTCTGCGACCTCATGGACTGCAACATACCATGCTCTTCTGGTCTCCACTATCTCTGGAGTTTGCTCAAATTCATGCCCATTGAGTCAGTGGTGCTGTCTAACCATCTCATCCTCGGTCACTCCCTTCTCCTTTTGCCTATGATCTATCCCATCTTTTCCAGTATCAGGGCCTTTTCCAATGAGTCAGCTGTTTGCATCAGATGGCCAAAGCACTGGAGCTTCAGTTTCAGCAGCAGTCCTTCCAGTGAATATTCAGGGTTGATTTCCTTTAGGATTGACTGGTTTGGTCTCTTTGCTGTCAAAAGGACTCTCAAGAGTCTTCTCCAGCACAATTTGAAAGCATTGATTCTTCAGCACTCAGTCTTCTTCATGGGCCAACTCTCACTTCTGTACATGACTACTGTGAAAATCATAACTTTGATTATGTGGACTTTTGTAGGCAAAGTGATGTCTCTGCTTTATAACATGCGGTATAGAATCATAGCTTTCCTTCCAAGGAGCAAATATCTTTTAATTTCATGGCTGTAGTCCCGAGTGATTTTGGAGCCCAAGAAAAGAAAACCTGTCACTGCTTCCACTTCCCCTCCCCTTCTATTTGCCATGAATCATAAACTGGAATCGAGATTGTGGGAGAAATATAAAAAACTTCAGGTATGCAGATGATACTACTCTAATGCCAGAAAATGAAAAGGAACTATGGAGCCTCTTGGTGAGGTGAAAGAGGAGAATGAAAAAGCTGGCTTAAAACTCAACATTCAAAAAACTAAGATCATGGCATCCAGTCCCTAACTTCATGGCAAATAGATGAAGAAAAGGTGCAAACAGTAACAGGTTTTATTTGGCGGAGGGGCTCCAAAATCACTGTGAGTGGTGACTGCAGCCACAAAATTAAAAGATGCTTACTAACTTGAAGGAAAGCTATGACAAATCTAGACAGTGTATTAAAAAGCAGAGACATTACTTTGTTGAATAAGGTCCATAGAGTCAAAGCTATGGTTTTTCCAGTAGTCACCTATGATGTGAGAGTTGGACCATAAAGAAGGTTGAGCACAGAATGATGCTTTTGAACTGTCGTGTTGGGTAAGACTCTGGTGAGTCCCTTGGACTGCAAGCAGATCCAACCAATCAATCCTAAAGGAAATTAACCCTGAATATTTATTGGAAGGACTGCTCCAATGAAGCTGAAGCTCCAATACTTTGTCCACCTGATGCAAAGAGCCGATTAATTGGAAAAGACCCTGATGCTGGCAAAGATTGAAGGCAGGAGAAGAGGGCAGCAGATGATGAGATGGTTGGATGGCATCACCAACTCGATGGACACGAGTGTGAACAAACTCCAGGAGACAGTGAAAGATGATAGGGAAGCCTGGCGTGCTGCAGTCTGTGAGGACACAAAGAATCAGACATGACTTGGTTACTGAACAACATCTGCCATTAAGTGAAGAGACTGGATGCCATGATCTTTGTTTTTTGAATGTTGAGTTTTAAGCCAGCTTTTAACTCTCCTCTTTCACCCTCATTGCAGAGAAGGTGATGGCACCCCACTCCAGTACTCTTGCCTGGAGAATCCCTTGGAAGGAGGAGCCTGGTGGGCTATAGTCTATGGGATCGTGAAGAGTCGGACACGACTGAGTGACTTTACTTTCACTTTTCACTTTCATGCATTGGAGAAGGAAATGGCAACCCACTCCAGTGTTCTTGCCTGGGGAATCCCAGGGACGGGGGAGCCTGGTGGGCTGCCATCTATGGGGTCTCACAGAGAGGATCTTTAGTTCCTCTTCACTTTCTGCCCTTACAGTGTTATTATCTGCATCTCTGAAGTTGCTGATACTTCTCATGCAATCTTGATTCCAGGTTGTGATTAATCCAGCCCAGTATTTCACATATTGTACTCTGCATATAAATTAAATAAGCAGGGTGACAATATACAGCCTTGACGTACTCCTTTCCTAATTTTGAACTAGTCCATTTTTCCATGTCTGATTCTAACTGTTGCTTCTAGTCCTGAATACAGGTTTCTCGTGAGACAGGTAAGTTCTGGTAATCCCACGTCTGTAAGAATTTTCCACAGATTGTTGTGATTCACACCATCAAAGGCTTTAGCCTAGTCAATGAAGCAGAAGTAGATTTTTTTTTAAAATTCTCTTGCTTTTTGTGATCTAACAGATGTTGGCAATTTGATCTCTGGTTCTCCCACCTTTTCTAAGTCCCACTTGAACATCTGGAAGTTCTTGGTTCATGTACTATTGAGACATAGCTTGAAGGATTTTGAGCATTACCTTGCTAGCGTGTGAAATAAAGGCAGTTGCTCAGTAGTTTGAATATTCTTTGGCATTGCCTTTCTTTGGGATTGGAATGAAAATTGACCCTTTCCAGTCCTGTGGCCACTGCTGAGTTTTCCAAATTTGCTGGCATATTGAACTGCAGCACCTTCACAACGTTGTATTTAGGATTTGAAATAGCTCAGCTGGAATTCCATCACCTCTACTCGCTTTGTTCATAGTAATGCTTCCTAAGGACCACCTGACTTCGCACTCCAGGATGTCTGGCTCTATAGAATGACCATACCGTCATGGTTCTCTGGGTCATTAAGATCTTTTTTGTACAGTTCTTCTCTGTATGCTTGCCACCTCTTCTTAATACCTTCTGCTTCTGTTAGGTCTTTCCCATTTCTGTACTTATTGTGCCCATCCCTGAAAGAAATGTTCCCTTGGTATCTCTAATTTTCTTGAAGAGATCTTTAGTCTTTCCCATTCTATTGTTTTCCTCTATTTCTTTAGCATTGTTCATTTAAGAAAGGCCTCTTATCTCTCCTTGCTAATTCTCTGGTTCTCTGCATTCATTTGGGTATATCTTTCCCTTTCTCCCTTGCCTTTCACTTCTCTTCTTTCCTCAGCTATTTGTAAAGCCTCCTCAACCACTTTGCCTTCTTGCATTTCTTCTTCTTTGGAATGGTTTTGATCACTGTATTCTATACAAAACTCTGTCTACCAAATCTAATCCCTTGAATCTATTTGTCACCTCCATGTTATAATCATAAGGGATTTGATTTAGGTCCTACCTGAATGGTCTAGTGGTTTCCCCTACTTTACTCAAGTTAAGCCTGAAGTTTGCAGCAAGGAGCTTATGACTGGAGCCATTGTCAGCTCCAGGTACTGCCCTTGCTGACTGTGTAGAGCTTCTCCATCTTTAGTTGCAAAGAATATAATCAGTCAGATTTCAGTATTGACCTTCTAGTGATGTCCATGTGTACTGTCATCTCTTGTGTTGGTGGAAAAGGGTCTTTGCTATGACCAGTGCGTTCTCTTGCAAAACTCTGTTAGCCTTTGCCCTGCTTCATTTTCTACTCCAAGGTCAAACTTGCCTGTTACTCCAGGTATCTCTTGACTTCCTACTTTTACATTCCAATCCCCTGTGTTGAAAAGCACATTTTTTTTTTTATTAGTTCTAGAAGGTGTTTTAGGTCTTCATGGAACTGATCAGCTTTTCAGCATCATACACTTGGATTACTGTGATGTTGGATGGTTTGCCTTGGAAATGAACTAGTATCATTCTGTTATTGTTGAGATTGCACCCAAGTACTGCATTTCGGACTCTTGTTGACTGTGAGGGCTACTCTATTTCTTCTAAAGGATTCTTGCCCACAGTAGTAGATATAATGGTCATCTGAATTAAATTAGCCATTCCCATCAATTTTAGTTCACTGATTCCTAAGATGTCGATGTTGCCATCTGCTGATTGACCATGTCCAGTTTACCTTGATTTGTGGATCTAACATTCCAGGTTCCTATGCAACATTGTTCTTTACAACATTAGACTTTACTTTGACCACCAGACACATCCACATCTGAGCATGATTTCCATTTTGTCACAGCTGCTTCATTCTTTCTGGAGCTAGTAATAATTTCCCTCTACTGTTCTGCAATAGCATACTGGATACCACCTGACCCGTGGGGCTTATCTGGTGTCATATATTTTTGCCTTTCCAGAGGATTCTCTAGGCAAGAATACTGGAGTGGGTTGCAATTTCCCTCTCTGTGGACCATGTTTTGTCAGGACTCTTCACTATGACCGTCTTGGGTGGCCCTGCATGGCATAGCTCATAGCTTCATTGAGTTACGCAAGCCCCTTCACCACAACAAGGCTGTGATCCATGAAGGGAATGAAAACTCTGCAGCTCATCAAAACAGGGTTGTGGTGATGGCCACAGAACACTGTAAGGATACTGGTAACCACTGAATTCTACACTGAAGAGGGTGAGTTTTATGGTACGGAAATTATATTTCAGTGAAGCTTTGAGAAACAGACAAAAGAAACACCCCAAGAGCACCCCTCTGTGGCCCTCATCCCTTAAGCCCCCATCTGTGCTTTGTCAGCAGGGAGCCATGCTGACCACCCACACGCATCATGCTTGACTCCTCCCTCTGACTTAGGGGGCATTTGGCACTTGGGTGGGTGCTTTGGGCTGTCATATGGGTTCTAAGGCTCTCGGTACTAGTAGGTGGGGGAAAGGATGTGTGAGAGTATCCCATGATCAACTGTCCCCTGTCCCACAGGACCTCAAACAAATGTCCTATCCACGTTCTCTTACTTACAGGTAAGTCTTGCCTTCTGTTACTTATCCTAAGTCAACCTGTTCTATCTTTGTTTTCTTTCATTTTGAATCCAGAGTGGCTGCTGATCCTCTTACTTTCTTAAGTTTTAGTGACTTTTTCTGTCTCGATGTCAGCAACCTATGACTCCTTGTGCCTTTGTGATTTGGGAGCACTGGGTCACTCCACATGGCTGGGACCTGGAGCCAGCTACGACTCGGGCCCTTTTCTTTCAATGAGAGGGGCTATCCCCAGGGTTGGCCTTCCTTGGGGGAAGCTGGTTCCTCTGCACTTTTCCTGGTCCCAGGTCTCCAGTTTCCAGGCAGCTGGCATTTCTAGCCTACTCCTTCAGACAGCTGGGACCACGCACCAGACTTGTTGGCACCAAGTGGTCCGGGTATTCCCCCTGCAACAGAGGCCTTGTGAAAAAGAAAGAGGCAGGGAGCCTTCACTGAGACATCTCCCCACCAGCCTGCCCTGCCGTACTCCATGGGATGCAAGAGGTAGGTTGTGCCTCTCCCTGTCTTGCTGAGCCTGACTTTATAAATACCTCTTTCCCCTGGTAAGGCTTATGCCTTACCCAAGCCAGTGACAGTGACAGTGACAGTGACAGTGAGGAGTCCAGTCTGAGCCCTGGGACACGCTGCCTAAATTCTCTTACTCCTTGCTCTCTGCGTCAGATGACTTTGGGCCTCTTCACTTCCTTCCTCAGGCCAAGCGTCCCTGCTCACCACCACTGGCCAGCAGCAAACTCTCGTCTCTGGCTCCTGTAATGCTTTATTCCTAGTTCTGTGATGCTTTAGATGACTTCTTTCTGAGTATAGGGGAGTCCCTCCCAGACAGTCCTTCTCATGCAGTCTATGAGCAACTACATAAGTGACGCTCAGGGCATATCTTTCCAGAAAGGATCACTCACGCAATGTGATTAACCCACCAGCTTCTCACGGTGCCCCAGGTTCCACATTAAGGTTGTGCTGCTGCTTCCGGAAGGTCTCAGGAAAATGTAGTTATGTGAGACAAAAGCATTAACACCTTAAATGAAAGGGCTGGACCAAATGATCTGAAACTTCTTGACTCTCTAAAAGACTGATTCCATACTTAGTACAACCGAGTGCAAGGCAGAGAGCAGGGCCCAGAGGACTGGCAGACTGGGCACCGATGCCTCATCACGTGAGTCCAGCAGAGCCAGGTGGCTGGAGAGGGAAACTGGCAAAATACAGTGTTGGCAGAAAATACTCTAGTTATAAGTTGTACATGAATTATACATGTTTATGTGCAATGCATGAAATTCATGCCATGTACAAAGACCTGTATTTATGAAGATAAAACACTAGAAGTATATATTTTGTAACTTTGATGGTGATTATCTTAGAATGGCAGGATTCCAGTGACATTTTTTTCCTTTTGTTTTCTATGTTTCCACAATGCATACTGTTGGCAGAGCCCGGGCAGGGACCAGGGGTCTCTCAGGAACCTACACATCAAGTGAGCAGTCACTGTATTTGTTCCAGAGCTTCATTACAAGGAAAATGTTATGGCAAATGGACTGAAGACAGAGACAGTGACTCCCTCCAGAGCGAAGGGCAGGTGCGCTCACAGGACTGGAAGGCAGAGAGATCGCTCTGCAGAATCAAGAGCAGCCAGGCTTACCGTCCAGTAGAAACGATTCCGGTTCCGGAAATTCAAGGATCCTCTCCTGTGCTGGGAGCCACCGGCTGTACAGTGCTGATGGCCTCCTGCACGTCATCCTGGGGAGATCGGGTTTTCTAGAACTGGTGCCAAAAAACGCTGATACCATGACAACTGTTAACTACCGAGAGTAATAAACGTCCTTTGTCTCTGACCCAGGACTCTGTGTCTCCTGTCGGCGTTCATCAAACTGTGGCAGGCTAATCTTGAAGCTCGCACGCAGAGAAAAAGCTCTCAGGCCCTCCATAGTTCATGACAACTATGTGCTATTGTTACTATCAGAGATGCTTACCATTGGTTACGGACATTTTTCGACTGTTGCGACCAAAAGCCCTGACTAATGATATCACTGTTTTAGGAACTGGGTCATTAAATGTTCTTTAAAAAAACAGAAACGGATCAAGAGGGGGCCCAGCTCGACAAGACAGCACTTGTCTTGCAGACAGAGGTGAAGGGCGTTCTCGCTTTTACTGCACCCCTGCCATGTGAGGGGTGCTATGCCTGGGGCTGAGGCCAAGACAGACAGGAAGCACCTTGACACACACACACACACACACACACACACACACGTGACCAGCACCACAGGAAGTGAGTGATCCAGGGCAAGGTGCTCTGGGATGGTAGGCAAGGGGACCCAGAGCAAGTCTGGGGAATCAGGGAAGGTGTTCTTGACATTCCACAGATGTCACTGAACAGTGCACAAGAAGGTTTTTTTCCTCTCAGGAGGCACATCTTCGTTCTAGAAAAAGTTGCCAAATCTAAACAACTGGCACAAATTCACCAGCCTTCCCTTCTACCAACCCAACTGCATGGGTTCTCAGTCGCTTCAGTCCTTGCAACCCCATGGGCTATACAGCCCGTCAGGCTGTTCACAGGATTATCCTGCAAGAATACTGAGTGGCCTGCCATTTCCTCCTCTGGGGACCTTTCTGGCCCAGGGATCGAACCTGCAGCTCCTGCATTGGCAGGCGGCTTCTTTTATCACTGAGCCACCGTCAGTGGCTGAAGCACCGTAAACCGAACCACGTCTTCACAGTTATAGAGCGTAATTATAAGATGAACACTGTGCAACAGATTCATCAGCATTTCACAACTACAGTCTACCAAGAAACCCATTCGGAGTCACCTGAAGTGGATCACCACCCACCACAGCCAAACGGTCTTTGATGACTTCTGCATATGAAGTTCTGCAGTATTAGCCAGTGAGAGGCACAGACAAGTTGGAAGCTGATGGCTCTTTAACACTCCATGCAGAACCTATCTTGTAGCTAGAAGGTGGTTAACGAACAAAAACAGTCTTAAGGTTTTTCTGAGAACACAGATTCAGAATTAGGGGGTTCAAGTTACTCTCAATTTTCTCTCTCTCACTCTGGACAAGTCACTTAGCTTCCCAGGCAGACACATGTCTCATGGGTTACAAGGAGGAAGACCACAGGATTGAGGATGTCATGAATTCTAAAGGTAGAAAGATCATTTCAGCTCATCAGACTGGCATAGAGTGACAGTACACACTTCACATACAACGTAACCAAAAAACACACATCTTCCCAATGACAAGCAGGACACTTTGTTAGACTTAGAGACGTGTGGCTTCCTTTTTAAAAAAAAAAAAATTGAATATTTTTCTATTTTTTCAACTCCCTTCTTTTTATTTATTTTTTACTTCCCTGATGGCTCAAGTGGTAAAGAACCCACTTGCCAAAGCAGGACATTCAGGAGATGCAGGTTCAATCCCTGGGTCGGGAAGATCCCCTGGATGAGGAAATGGCAACCCACTCCAATAATCTTGTCTGGAAAATCCCATGGACAATGGAGTCTGGTGGGCTACAGTCCATACAGCTGGAAAGAGTCAGACACAGCTGAGCATGCACCCGTATTTATTCTTAATTTGGCCTCAAGACATGGCATGTGGGATCTTGTTTCCTGCCCAGGGATCAAACTAGTACCCCCTGCATTGGGAGAGCAGAGTGTTAACCACTAGACCACCAGGGAAGCCCCCAAGATGTGTGATTTCCAATCACAACTAATATCTGCAGGGTTCTTTTATTTTTAAGGTGTTTTTCCCCTGATAAAGTAACAGAAACGAAACCAGTCAATTTTCTTTTTTCCAGAAAGAAATATAGATATCCAGTAATTCCACAATTCAAAGGCAACCACCACTAATGTTTAAATAAAGTGAGAGAATTTTTTTTAAGTGTATTTAGTCACAGATGTGCACATAAGTTTACATAAAATCTAGTACAATAGCAATGTCAGGTACACACCACCAACTAAAACAGAATAGACTAAAAAAGTGAGGAAGTGCTTAGAAAAAGGTGCAAAGAGCTCAGAAAGTGCTCAGGACAAACTGAAACTTGAACAGGCTCCCACTGGCCAACCTGGAACAACTGGAACAAAAATAATGATGGTAATGGATAATAATCAACAGAACAAAATAATAATCTCTGATCCTATTCTAATATAAATAAGTAAATGAGAAGGGCACACTCTTACAGAAGGATTCCAACTAATGAAAGTGAAAGTATTAGAAAATTACCATTTGGCAAAAACCAGACACACAAAAATTAACAATGGGCAAAAAAAATAACGGAGGAAAGAATAAGAAATGAGATAGTTATACCATTTCAAAGAAAATCTCCATAAGATATGGATTAATTACGAAGGAGACAGTTACTAATTTTTACAACAGAGATTGGTAGGAACCACCCCAAGTGATCACAGCTCATGTCACCAGTCATGGGACAGACATATCCACAAGGTGTGCCTCCTGGTAAAATGCACAGAGGAGACCACAACATCACTCCCACCGCCGTTCTAACAGAAATGCACTAAACCATGACGAAATAAGACAGATCCCAACTGAGGACCGCACAACAATATACATCACACATACGTGTGTCAGTCTCTCAGTTGTGCCTGATTCTTGCAGCTCCATAGACTTAGCCCTCCAGGCTCCTCCGTTCAAGGGAAATCTCTAGGCAAGGATACTGGAGTGGGTTGCCATGCCGTTCTGGAGATCTTCCCAACCCAGAAATCAAACCCAGGTCTCCTGCACTGTAGGCAGATTCTTTACCATCATATCACACATAAACATCAATTCAAAACTGTTATTAAGAGAAGCTGCATGGAAATGCAATTTTGCAGACATTTTCAAATCTGAACTCCTGTAATCAGAGCAATTATTGACAGATTTGAGTTACTTCCTAGCAGGGCCTCCATTTCCTCCCCACCACCGGCAGAGACCGTTTTCGAATCTCATCAGCTGTTGTAACAATGCCATATATGGCGCTTTCCCTTCACTGTCAAGGCTCTTTTACCTTCCAAGTAAACTAAGTCTTGCAAAGTCACCATTTCTACCTTGTAAAAGCACACTCAAGGTTTTACAACTTTGACTTCAAGGGCAGTTCAAACTCTGCTCTGAGGACAAGTTATGTCCATACATAATTTTGGTTTAATCAGTAACAAACCAGGTAAAGTCAATGAGCTGCTGTACTGCTATTACACAGACCCCTCCCTCTTCTATTCTTGACAATTTTTTGTGGAAAAAGCCCATGTTACGATCAGTGAATAAGCGGGTCCAGGTATATTCTTTTAACTAACTTCCTTACAGGTAGTTCTTTCCAAATGACACCGGCTGTCCCAGCATAGTTATCAATAGCATTCACTTTGATTCTTAAGAATATTCTGGTTTGTACAACAAATTATTTGATATTATGCCTGCAGGGCAGGAGACAGGTTCAAACCCTGGGTTGGAAAGATACCCTGCAAAACACAACTCACTCCAGAATTCTTGCCAGAGAATCTTCATGGACAAAGGAGCCTGGTGGGCTGCAGTCCATGGGGTTGCAAAGAGTCGGACACCGCTGAGCGACTGAGCATGCAAAGCATTTTAGGCTTCCAAGAAGGGACTGGGGGCACTTCTTCTATATCTGAATGAGATCGTATATGTATTGCACTCAGCAATGAAAGCACCCTTTATTCCTGTCATCAGTATTAACACTGAACACGCTCCTCTCTTTACAATACAACCACATTATCTGCAAGGATCAGATGTGTGGATCTTCCTCAACTCCTTTTATTTATATTAGGATCCATTAACACCTAATTCTCATCTTTCTAAATTCCTTCTACTTTTTCTACATCTTTGATATGCCAACATCCTCTAATATGTTTAGCGTGTTTTTTTTAAGAGAGTGTGTATGTAAACATTAGACAATAAATGAGCTGTTTGAGGTTACTGAATATAGAGGTTTATCAACACACAATCAGGATTTCACAATGAAGAAGCAGAGCTATTCTACTAATTCTCTCTTAATATAATTCTCTTTTCCAGTGTACTTTTCAACAGTGGCCTAATTCTCTAAGTCCTGATTACAGTCTACTTTATCGTCATAGTGAACGTCCCTACGCATTTGACCCATGATTGTCCAATTGGCTTTTTTGATACACACTATGAAATACATCAGCCTTGCCCCACGGGGTGGAACCCAGGGGCAGACATATAACGGACAGGCCTCTGGTCAACATCCTGCGGTCCAGGGCTTCCCCTACCCGGCACCACGCCCCTGGGGGCGGCATGGGGTGGGAGCAGAGACTGCAAAGGCAGGGCTGTTGTACCTGCCTTTCTCCCCTTTCCAGGAGAACTTGCTGGGTTACTTAATTAATTATATATGTATCAATCTCAGGGGAAGGCTATGGTTACCCAATTTAAGAGGGAAATCCTAGAAGCACTTGTGTGGCTACAACTGATTAAATTACTATGCAGCGTTATCTGGCTTTCTTTACAAAGGCCACAGGTGTCAAATGTAGGCGTGTCTGTGTAAATTCTTCCTGAGTCACTTGTGAATAGACTAGGCCAGTCATTCACTTCTTTTTGAGGAGAAATTAAACAAAATAGAGTGTGGCTCAGAGAAAGAGTCTGCCTGCAATGCAGCAGACCCAGGTTCGATCCCTGGGTTGGGAAGATCCCCTGGAGAAGGAAATGGCAACCCACTCCAGTAATCTTGCCTAGAAAATCCCATGGAGAGAGGAGCCTGGCAGGTACAGTCCATGGGGTCACAAAGAGTCGGGACACGAATGAGCGACTTTCACTTTCATAGTGAGTTCTTGGGATGCAGGGGAGACAGGTATTTACAAAGGGTTAGAAGTGCCACAAGCCAGTGCCCCAGGCACCTGAGTCTGGCCTCAACTAAATGAGGAGGAGGGAGAGAAGGCTATAGGAAAGTTCATGTGCCTGAATCATTTGAACAGGCAGGAACTGAGTAAATGCATGCTCAGCCAACCAGAACCCATGCGTGCCTACAAAAAGGCCACAAGCAGGACACTTGAAAGGCAGCCTGGTCCAAGTTTTCCTTTGAGTGGCTCGTATTTCTTTGGGAACAGACATGCTTCACAGACACACATTTTCAGAACGATCTCTTTTGATCAAAGAGGTTCACCAATATTGTTTTTTAAAATTCGTTAAGTGATTGATTTTACAGATGACTTTCTCTTCAGACTGCCTACATTTATGAGATTGCCTTTGTCAGTCCCTGCACACCTGGGTGGACAGGTCCGCCCTGGTGCCCCACAGCAGGGCCATGGGTCAGCAGTGGCTGCTGGGGTCTAAGACATCCATCTCTTTCCTGGGATGACTTTCCCCTCTTCAAATTAGGAGCCTCCAGTAGAGACCAAGCCTGTAAATCTCTCTTCGTAGATCCATCCACTAACTACTACATAAACTAGCTCTGTTGACCAAAAAAGGCCAATTGTTTGTGCCAGATACGAACCAACTTCTGAAGATATTCAGAACTGCAGCATCTTACTCTCTGCAGATGAACTACAGACCTGCTTAAACCTGGGCAGAAATAACACAAAATACATTCCTGGGAGCATGAAGGAGAACTGCACTCATCTGTAAATTCATACCGCGTCTTGGTCGTGTGCACCATCTAGGGTGAGAAGCATCCAGCAAATTCTCCCAGGTCAAGCACTTACTTATGATGAAGAGCAACAGCCATTTTTGTTTCAGGCTTAACCCTTTCCCTGCCCTCTCCAATCCAGTTCTACAGAAACACTTGGTGTTTGGAAAGAGATAAAAACCTCAGAATCATTCCACTTTTAGTTGGGCTATGGATTTTCATCCAAATTTGATAAGTATGTCATGAAGGGTACTGGGTACTTCATCAAATCATGGCAGCAGAAACATCAGACTTCTTTCTACATGGTACTCAAAAGTAGACCACAAATCAGAAGCCAAAATCTTCACTAAAGCTTGGACTTAATGCAGAATAACTAAGGGTAGACATATTTTTCAGTACTAGTACAATATTTAAAAATAACATTAAGAACTAAAAGTAAAAATAAACATAAATCTAAAGCAATGCAATTCCACAACTCTCGTGTACCAAGCTGGCAACTCACATGCGTTTTTAAAGGGAGAACCAGAGCCAGATTCTCAACATCTGTAGTAAAAACCCAAGACCAACATTAAAGAATTATTCATGGAAAAACATTTTCACTACAGTGAGCCAAAGCTCAACTGCTAAAAATCATTCACTGTGCACACAAGGGCATGGGTTCATTTCACGGTATTTCCACTGGATCTGCATCACTGAATTCTCCCCACCCAGACGTTCCCAGGCAACATGGGATCCAATTCACAAGGCCAACCTGGAAACCAGAGGAATTACAGCAGAAAAACTGAAAAACATCAAAGGGTTAAGGAGAAAAACGGTTTAGAGTGAAAAGCTGTTATCTGTAAGCAGCATCGGGGCAGGGGAAAAAGATGAGAAAGAGGACAGAAAACTCACTCAAACACAGGAAACCGCTTTCATACCGTCAGACTCCGTAGACGGCATGGAAAATAATGGGTCTGATTTGATAAGCCACGTAAAAAATAAACTATATTCATTTACACTCATGTCTACTGAATTATTTAATTGAAAACAGCTAAAGCTAAGTGGCTATGAGGATGGACCAGGGACTAGATTCAATCTACCCCATTTCTTAACTAACTCTACACCTTGGGCTACTTAACAACTCTGTACCTCAGCTTCCCCATCTGTAGAGTGGGGATAATGGTATACTTGTTAGTGTACTTTTTAATAAGTAATCCAGACAAGGGAGACGCTCCTGAGAACTGCAGACAGCTCCACGGCAGCACCCATGGAGAGGAAGCTGGCATCGTGATTGTTCTAAGATCCCTTGAAACCAAACCACAAAGTATTTACTCAACTTCAACATCTGCAACATTTGTCCTTTTCACCAAAATGCTTTTCAACCTTTTATTTTGAATAACCTGGTAGATGTCAGGAATAAAACTAGTGATTTTATAAAACCTGTGTTCACGAATCCAAAGGCACTGTCCTTCCTACCAAAGCTTCAGTCTAACTTCTCAGCTGGTTAGGAGAAAGGTGAGGTTATAATTATGAAGAAAGCAAAGACAGACTCACTCTTCTTATCAACAAGTTTATTATAAGTGAGCAGAGTGAGCTCCCAGCTCAACCAGGACCGGTTCAGGCTGTGGAACAAGTGAAGACACCAATGACAAAACACACTTATCCTGTAAAGAAGAAGCCTTCCCTTTATGATTTTAATAATTCCTTCCCCCTCCCTTTCCCGCCTGTCTCATTCTGTCACTGTTCTATATAAGCAAATGTATCATTTTAATAACCAGGAAACCACACAATATGTAACATTTTAGTAGTAATAATCTCTTTAAGCTCTCTGTACAAAACAATCATAGCAGGTTTTATTCAGAGTTCTTTGAGATATCAGTTTAAATAAAAATTCAAATGGCCAAGCCCATTCCAAATTTATTTCTGTTCATAAATTCAAAAAGGCCAACAGCAAAAGGAACATAACTTGTTCAAATTAAACAAGATTGAATGTGACTGCTATATACACTCCTTGGCATGGTGATTTTCAAAATCAGAGATTCAAAGATACATCCTGACCGAGCGTCAGCTGCACACCAGGTACTGTCCTCAAGCTGTGGGCAGTAACACTGAACCAAGCAAGGCCCACGATGCCGATGCTTACAATTCCAGGGCGACACGGAAGGAATGGCAACCTCTCTGTACCTCAGAGTCTCAACCATGAACCAAACAACAACAAAACACCTGGGGACGTTTGTTTGTTCTTCACAACACTTATTAACTCCTGCTAACTCTTGGCTGGGCATGAGCTCTGCCATCCTTGTTTGTACCATGTACTGCATTTGGGAGAAAGAGCATACAGCACGTTTCAGGACTGCAACTTACTGTATGTGACACTCTAACTAGACACACATGCCAAGAAGACCAAAACCGACATCCCCTAAGATACCATCAAGTTCTGGGTCGCCACTTCCGGCTGCTCCAGCTGAGCAACTCGTTCCTCTCCTGACTTTCCCACCGTGAGCCATCTTGGAATTAGGTGGCACTCATGCTTAACTTTGGGGGCTTCCCAAAGAAGAACCCGCGTGCCAATGCAGAAGACGTAAGAGACATGGGTTTGATCCCAGCATCAGGAACATCTCCTGGAGGAGGGCATGGCAACCCACTCCTTTATTCCTGCCTGGAGAATCCCATGGACAGAGGAGCCTGGCAGGTTACAGTTCATGGGGTCGCAAAGAGTCCGACACGACTGAAGTGACTTAGCACACATGCTCTTATCTGCCCAAACATTACCAAACATTATTGTAAATCTGTAAATAAACCTGAATTTACCTACCGAGTTTGGCTCACACTGCCACGACAAAACCTTGAGGCCTTTTGTCCCAAAGTGTCAAACATCAGAAACTGGTCACTTTTATGGATATACGAAAGAGAGGCCAGCATTTCAGAGGAGGACACAAGTGAGCCCAGCGCCTCTGACTAGGTGAGGCTGGCCCTGCCCGCTTGAAAAGACAACTCGAAGCAGCATCAACCAGAATGTTCCACCAGGACACAGCCTTTCACTTCAGTTTCAAATGAGTCCAAATTTAGAGTGTGCTCTGGAACAACGTGAAAAACTCACTTGAAGCATGTTTTTATAGTTCTTTAATATCCATCCACTGGATGACTCACAGTTATGTATCACAGAGGCCAGGTACTTTTATTTCTAAAAAAGGAATCTGTTTGAATACTGGGAGGCCAGCGTGAGCTCTGAAGCTGGTGACAAGGCAAGAAAAGCAGGGAAGAAGCTAGTTCCTCTCCAGCCTAGGAGAAGTGGTTTTAGGGACCAAAGGCCCATTTACAATATCACATGCAGTGCCCCCAGTTCATTTAGTTTGTTCTCAAATTTCTCCATGTCTCTTTTTTTAATGTTCTTTCTCAAGCCTTTATCAAGCATAGTAGAAAAGCTTTTGTGTATATATATAATATGCATAATATATATATTTTAGAAAAGTTATGAATTTTTGCCTAAAAAATTTATGACATTTTGATTCCATTTGTTTGACTTAGTATGAATAAAATGCTAGATTTCTAATTTAAAAAAATAGATACACAACAAGCAACAAAGGTTTACTATTCAGCACTATAGTCAATATCTTGTAATAATCTATAATGGAAGATAATTTCAAAATAATGTGTACCTGTATCAATGAATCACACTGCTGCGCACCTGAAACACAGCCAGTCAACGATACTGCAATAAAATATATATATTAAGAGAAAAATAAAATGTCACAAGACTCAAGTTTGCAATTTATTTTCTGGTATATTCTCATAAATCTAGTCAACACCAAAATACTACTCAGTAGAGCTAACTGGGTCTGCCTCTTAGAAAGTCTATTTAATAAGCTATTCAAAACACCTAGGTCCCAAAGTTGCTGAAAAAATACATTTTGAAAACATTTACTAGGGCACAACTAGGATTCAGTCTTTCCAGCAGTTCTTTCCAGGGGGAGGTACTCACAACAGGAAAAGATGCTCTGATTCGAAGAAAACCCTTCCCACTGCCCACCCTCCGCCCCATGCCCACCTTCCATAAGAGCTCTTGTTCACTGAAGAAGGTTGGAAAAGCTCCGAGGAATCATGAAGCAAGGTAACAGTTGTCTATTTCACTCTGCAGATGAGAGAAGTCAACCCATGCGTGACAGGAGTGAGACAGACCTGCCTGCTGCAGAGAGACTGTCTACAGATGTGTTCTCAGACTGTGGGGTGATCCTCAGCTACCCACCGCTGGGTTTGTTCTGCCAAGTCTGCATTCCAAATACAGCATGTAAGATAAAACCCCACACCAGTGCTCCCTCTGCTACATCCAATCACCTGTAGGAAAAAGCAATTTAAAGACCACTGTAAATAAGCCCTATAAGCCATCAAACAAACATCAGAAGACAATTATGCTCTCTGTTACAAGTTCTATCCCTGGCTACCAATGGCCTAACACGTGTTATAACTTAAAGCAAGGCAACATAAAATATGTGATAGTAAATGCAAGGCTTAAAAACTCACCTGGAAAAAGTGAAAACTAAATTTTTAAAGAGGCAAATGCTTTTTCTTAGTTGGCAGTCTGTTTCTGTTATGAAAATACATACCATGAATTAGCCAAATCCAGACAAGTCTACTTCTCATCAATCAAATCAACTTCAAAATATTTAAAAATTTTCCTGGTGTGCCCCAGAGGTTACTCACCCATCATCATCTCATCTATTTTCCCTCATCTTCCCCCATTATCTCCACTTGTCTTTTAGCCCCTCCCCGCGTGCCCAGGTGCCTGGCATGAGAACAGCAAGGCGCCCAGGTCCCCCTGCGCCTCCACAGGCCGAGCAGGAAGATCATGTGATCACGGGCAGGGCAGGTGTGCAGCAAGGCAGGCAGACACGTGGGCGGCAGGCACGCACAGAACTCTGCCAGGCTGTGGGCTGCCCTGGGCCTGGGCACCCGCTCAGGGCCCAGCAGACCTGTTCTCGTGGCCACATTTAACACTTCTATTCTGCTCTTGTCTTTCAAACTTCCTCAGAGCTGCTTCCCCGTGAGCAGAATGTCCAGCCCCTTAGGATGAGGAAGGACAATCACTGTCAATGTTTCGTGTATTTACTTGTCAGTTGATGTCAACAGCCTCCAGGATTCAATTTAAATCCTCTCCTGTAATCCTCCAGAATGGCTTCCAGTTTGAGAAAATTTACTCCTAGCCTTTGTAAGGAGAAGGAAGGAAAGGAGAGAGAGAGAAAGCAGAGGATGGTGGAATAAACCAGAGAGAGAGGGAAGGGCCCTAATTTTATAGGAAAGACCCAGGGGTTCTAGATCCAGTCACTGAAAAGGACTAACATGTCTTTGAAATTTGACAGTCCCTTTACATTTTAGGGAAATCAGCCCCCTGGCTACCACGCCTCCACACACATATACAAATCTCATTAGTCCCTATCCTACTCCACCAAAATCTATTGATCATTGACTGAGAGTCAGCTCCTACGGTGGGTTAAACACATTGCCCCATTTTCTCCAAAGTATATCAGGATGCTACAGATTTTAAAAATCACACCAAAGGTTTACTAACAGCTTTTTACTGGGGCGGGGGAAGGAGATAGTAACACTTTAAATAAACATCTCTATTCAAAGATGCACAAAGGTTTCAGAAACTTACAGTGTCTACTCATCACTTCATGTACAGACACAAAAAGATACTGGGCTCGTAAAAGCACTGATAAATTTTCAAACTAAATTTTCAGACCACTGGAATTCACAGCAATGACCCCTTGACTATAGCTGTGTAAGTCTAAACTACAGGAATCCTGGGTGTAAAAATCCTATGTACCGAACACTGGGCAAAAAAAGTATATGGGGCAGGAGGAGCTCATAATTTTCAAATCATGGCTAAAATCATGGCAAGTTTTACTACAAATAATGACCACTAATGATTTTAAGTTGGAGAAGGAAATGGTAACCCACTCCACTATTCTTGCCTGGAGAATCCCATGGACAGAGGAGCCTGGCGGGCTACAGTCCATGTGGTCACAAGAGTCAGACACAGCTTTGCGACTAAACCACCAGTAGTTTTAAATAAGTGATATCTCCCTTTGTTCCCTTACTACACTTCATCAGTAGGCAAAAAGAAAATCTAATACATCCATGACCCTTTAGATGCTTTCTGCAACGACACGAAGGACAAGACCCAACAGGCAACCAAAAAGTCCACAAAATTTTTAATTTTTAATTATAAACAAGCTGTATTAAGTGAAGACGTTGAACAGCCAACAGCTACAGGTGGACTCACACAAACAGATGAGAAAATACATCACCCCACACGGAGGTCTGCTGACAGCTGACGCTGGCCATAAGCTGCTAGGAGCCAGGACAGGTGGACAGGCCCTATACACGGTGGCCCCAGCCTGGGTGTGGCACTGAGTCTGCAGCTCAGTGGAACAGGCTCTCACAGGAGGAGTCTGATCTCTGGTGAGGACTCAGAAAAGCAAGGATGATCGAGGATACTGCTGAACAAGAAGATGACAATCGATGCAGAAAAGGATGGGAACCATGAGGAAAGCACAGCAATGCGGGAAGGAGGTCAAAAGGCAGGATGAAAATGGAACCCAGAAAGCGTCTGCCCTCTACTCCCAACCACCTCACCGTTTCTTCCTGAAACTTCAGGAAGCTTCCACATACAGGATATACTGAAAAGAAACACGACGAGTCAAGTGTGTTACAAAGGAAGTTTATCTCAGGAGCGTTTAAAAGATGCTAAGATGTGATCCTTCTCTAAAGCCCATGTGTTAATCACACAAGGCCGGCACCGTTTCACGAGGGACACGAGACTGCTCCAAACCAACCAAGTCCGCAACATGACAGAGCTAATAGTAAGCAGACGCAAGCGCGGGCCGGCGCACTGATGCCCTGTGGCTCACAATACGACAAAACCACAAGTTTAAAGCCTCAGCAACGCTGCTCGGTGCCATCAGTGGATAAGCACGCAGTAAAAAGCTCCTTGCAGGCCCCAAGCCCTGTGATCTAACAGCTGGACAGAGGCTGTGAGCAGGGGACAGCCTCGAAGCCCTAGGACACGGCCTTCCCAGCTGCTAGCTGCTGGCTGGCTTTTTGCTAAAGGTCATGAAAACAGTAGGCAGGATTCCCATCAACACGGTCCCCAAACACTGCTGCTGCTGCTGCTGCTGCTAAGGCAAATGATGAGGCTCCTCTAACCAAAACATTCCAGAACTCCCATGGGATAAAGTCTATAAGGCGTTCAGTCAGCAAAGGGCCAGAGTTTCCGCAGGCATGGAAGTGGCGATCTGCACAGGCAGAGGCTCTGGACGCCTGCTCAACTGGCTGAGGGGCTCTGAGGTCGGTCAAGGTCAATACGGAGTCCTCCCAGAGGACACGGAACTCTGGGGCAAGAACCACTGCAGGATCCTGTTTCTTAACTGCAGGATCCATCTTCCCTCATGAGCCAAGGCCTCTTGAGTGCTACGTTTGAAAAACAAATGCTGTGAAAATAAAGTCAAACAGTCACCATTTGTCAAAGGTTACAAGCTGGCAGAGTCCCACGGAATCCTGGGCCACCAAGGACAGAGAAGCTGAAACGTGCAGCCAGGAACGGGCGCAGCTGTAACCAAGTCCTTCCCGAGAAGATGGGGCAGGGGAAGGCACGACCAACCCCATTAAGGAAGAGAAAGAAATGAGGCTGCTGGTTAAGCAGCAGTGCTGAACTGTGTTTTTTCCCTCTTTTTAATTAGGGTTGGTTTTTTGGGGGGGAGGGCAGGAAACAGGGGAGTGGACTGGTCCAAGAAAGAAACATTTAACAAGTAAATCTTTGTTTAAACTAGTAATGTCTGAAGGATGCATTAATTCTTCTAAAAGAGCACACTCCATTTTTTTAGTAAACTAATGCCTTTTTAACAGCATTTTACAAAGCAAAATCTCCAAGGACACATTTTTTTATTATTATTATTATTTATGTTTACTGGATTCCATTATTTTAAGAAAGGAGAGAGAGAAAACAACCACCATTAAGTTACAATTCTAGTTGATGGAGAGAGAAGACAAACGACCAGAATTACCGCGCAGGCTATAACCTACGTCCGGAAGAACCAACAGCAGGTGTTTGGAGACAGAGCCGCGGCTTTCCGCAGAGAAAAACAAGGAAGGTTCCAGGAAAGCAGGAACAAACCTGGATGTAATATGGGGTTAGCCATAGGAGGGCAGAGGGAGGAGGGGCCCTGTGCACGCTGTGGGAGACACCCACACCCCCAGATCACAGGGGACATCTGGGCTCCAACCAGAGTCCCACTGCTACCAACCCCGGGGCTACCCGCAGGAAGTCTCGGCTCCTGAGAAAGTGCTGATGCACCGGGGCCGGGGCGGGAGGCAGGTAAATGCCTGACTCCTCCACGCCTGCTCCAGAGGGAGGCAATGGCACAGGGCAGGGCCTCAGCAGCACTCGGTCCCATTTTCCCTACTGCTGTTCTGTTCTGTCAAGGGTTAGCCATAGGAGGGAGAGGGAGGAGGGGCCCTGTGCACGCTGTGGGAGACACCCACACCCCCAGATCACAGGGGACATCTGGGCTCCAACCAGAGTCCCACTGCTACCAACCCCGGGGCTACCCGCAGGAAGTCTCGGCTCCTGAGAAAGTGCTGATGCACCGGGGCCGGGGCGGGAGGCAGGTAAATGCCTGACTCCTCCACGCCTGCTCCAGAGGGAGGCAATGGCACAGGGCAGGGCCTCAGCAGCACTCGGTCCCATTTTCCCTACTGCTGTTCTGTTCTGTCATTCGGTCGTGTCCAGCTCTTTGCAACCCCATGGACTGCGGCACACCAGGCTTTCCTGTCCATCACCATCTCCTGGAGTGATTCTCCTTATTAATCCTCTAGAAAATCAGGGAAGGATGAAAAATGTCATCAGAACTCCAAATTCACACCAAGGGCGCACTTCTGTCGGGAGAAATTAAGTGAATTCTTTACTGCTAGGGAGCTTTCCAATGGGTAATTTCATAGGACAAACAACAAAGTGTAGAAAAATCATAAGATAATCCATGGGGGAAAAGTACATAAAGTATAACACTGTCCTTTTTAATTAATGATGTTTTCTCACAGGCCAAGTTTCTGCATGTAAAATTCTCCCTTATTTCTATATTTCGATTCTCAGCCAAGTTAAAGCACAGAATTTATACCATCATTTAATCATGCTTCTATTATTACAAGTGAGGTTTTTAGCCATATCTACAGGCAAGTGAGAAGAAATCAACATTGCATTTGATAAGCCAATCCTTTCCTTCTAAAACAAAGACTGTCTCCTTGCTTTGCAAATGTCACTATTGGGCCCACACTTACAACTGCTCCTATCAGATATAAATATGTCTGTCCCGAGGTGGAAGCACCTCTGTTAGGCAATCCAGGGACTGCTACTGAGACCAAGGGCCCAGGGTGCTGTTTCGTTTAAAAACGGTACCAGCAGAAATCACAGGGGATGGTGAGGGAGAAGGCGTCCCCACCTGTCACTGAGCTGATGAGGATGAGGAACAGCAAACAGTGACGGCCACATATTCACAGCTGGGCCCCTCTCTATGGAGCTTCGCCAGCAGCTTAGGTAAAAAGGCAAGTCTGGGTTACCAAATCCTCAGAACTCATTAGTGCATCAGTAGAGGGAAAAAAAATACTATCCAAAGGTCTGAAGAGCAAGAACTGGAACTGAAAGAAGTAGTAAGATGAAATTCAAAGATATGTTAAAGTCACATTCACATTCAAAATATTAATTTCTTAAGTACAAGTGGGGAAGGATCTGGGTGAAAAAAAGGAACTAAAGGAACAAAAAACCCTGGGCATTCTGGGAAGTTCTATAAGCGGGAACTCAGACAAGACAGGGCAGGGCAGCGTGTGCCCTGCACAGGTCACAGAGATCAGAGCTGGTGTGCTGTGATCCACGGCAGTGCAAAGTGTGGACACCACTGGGGGGCAGTGGGGAAAAGTGTGGATGCTTAAAGAAGAGCCTGAGGCCGAGAGGGACCTGCTCACCACTCTCAAACATTTCAAAGGCTCTGCAGAAAAGATCTTTTGTAGGTCTGGACACTCAGGCTCCAACAGCCAAAACCGGAATCAACTGAAGTTTCAGGGAAAGAGTTCACCTTCAAGAGTATCGAGCTGGAGGGACAGAGGGAATATTAGGTGACTAAAAACAGGTTATGCACACATTTAGGAGCCTCCTATGTGTGTGTGTCAGTGCTCAGCTTATCTGACTCTCTGTGACCCCCATGGACTGCAGCCCTCCAGGCTCCTCTGTCCATGCAATTCTCCAGGCAAGAACACTGAAGTGGGTTGCCATTTCCTTCTCCAGAGGATCTTTCCCATTCAGGAATCGAAGTCTGGTCTCTTGCACTGCAGGCAGATCGTTTACCATCTGAGCCACGAGGGTTCAAGTTGCCAAATCTCTAAGCTGCATGACTTTCCGAGCCCTTGAAAACTGTTATGGGTATGACTGGAAAGAGGAAGCCACGTCATTTCTTGAAAACAAAGCCAAAAACAGACAACTTTCGCTACAAGGCCATGATCACAAAGATGTATGCACAAAGTCTGTGGACCAAGAGACTCTTTGGGCAAAATGAGGTACCACTACTGGAGATGAGGAAGAAGGTGGATCCCAGAGCGTTTCAACTTCAGTGTTCTTCCTCTGGCCTGTGGAGCTAGTTCTTCAGACCTGCAAACTTCCTCAGAAAGCAACAGGGTATGGGAAAGAGAACACAACAAGCTTCAGAGTTAGGGCCGGGTCCAGAACCCAAGGGCTACCTGCCTACATACTGGCCTCGTGACCCTCAGCAGGTTCCAGGGAGAGAATGCCAGGACCCATGTGAGCAGGCCTCTGGGAGGCGCCCAGGAGACAACCTAAGGAAGGCTCAGCAGGGGCTTCCCAGATGTGAAACACAGAAGAGGGACCCCAGTAAAAAGATCATACACCACGACCAAGTGGGCTTTATCCCAGGGATGCAAGGATTCTTCAATATGCACAACAATCACTGAGCTACACCACATTAACAAACCGAAAGATAAAAACCACATGATTATCTCAGCGGATGCAGAGAAAGCCTTTGACAAAATTCAACATCCATGTATGATAAAAACTCTCCAGAAAGCAGGCATAGAAGGAAGATACCTCAATATAATAATAGCCATATACGATAAACCCAGAGCAAACATTATCCTCAATGGCAAAAAACTAAAAGCATTTCCCCTAAAGTCAGAAACAAGACAAGGGTGCCCACTCTTACCACTACTGCTCAACATAGTTTCGGAAGTTTTAGCCACAGCAAGCAGAGCAGAAAAATAAATAAAAGGAATCCAGAAGAAGTAAAACTCTCACTGCTTGCAGATGACATGATCCTCTACATAGAAAACCCTAAAGACACCACCAGAAAATTACTACAGCTAATCAATGAATATAGCAAAGTTTCAGGATATAAAATTAACACACAGAAATCTCTTGCATTCCTATACACTAACAATGAGAAAACAGAGAAATTGAGGAAACAATTCCATTTACCACTGAGACAAAAAGAAAAAAAATACTTAGGAATAAATCTACCTAAAGAAACAGACCTATATATAGAAAACTATAAAACACTGATGAAAGAAATCAAAGGTGACACAAATAGATGGAGAAACTTACCATGTTCATGGATCTGAAGATTCAATATAGTGAAAATGAGTATACTACCCAAAGCAATCTACAGATTCAATGCAATCCGTATCAAGTTACCCAAAGTATTTTTCACAGACCTAGAATAAATAATTTCACAATTTGTATGGAAATACAAAAAACATCAAAAAGCCAAAGCAATCTTGAGAAAGAAGAATGGAACTGGAGGAAATCAACCTGTCGGACTTCACACTATGCTAGAAAGCTACAGTCATCAAGACAGTATGGTATTGCCACAAAGACAGAAATATAGATCAATGGAACAAACTAGAAAGTCCAGAGATAAATCCACACACCTATGGACACCTTATCTTTGACAAAGGAGGCAAAAATATACAGTAGAAAAAAGGACAATCTCTTTAACAAGTGGTGCTGGGAATACTGGTTAATCACTTGTAAGAGAATAAAACTAGAACACTTTCTAACACCATACACAAAAATAAACTCAAAATGGATTAAAGATCTAAACGTAAGACCAGAAACTATAAACTCCAAGAGGAAAACATAGGCAAAACATTCTCTGACATAAAATCACAGCAAGACCCTCTAAGACCCACCTCCCAGAGTAATGGAAATAAAAGCAAAAATAAACAAATGAGACCAAAATAACAGCAAATGAAGCAACAAAGAATTAATCTCAAAAATATATAAGCACCTCATGCAGCTCAATACCAGAAAAATAAACGACTCAATCAAAAAATGGGCCAAAGAACTATATAGACATTTCTCCAAAGAAGACATACAAATGGCTAACAAACACACGAAAAGATGCTCAACCTCACTCATTATCAGAGAAATGCAAATCAAACCACAATGAGGTACCATTTCACTTCAGTCAGAATGGGTGTTATCCAAAAGTCTACAAGCATAAATGCTGGAGAGGGTGTGGAGAAAAGGGAACCTTCTTACACTGTTGGTGGGAATGCAAACTAGTACAGCCACTATGGAGAACAGTGTGGAGATTCCTTAAAAAACTGGAAACAGAACTGCCTTATGACCCAGCAATCCTACTGCTGGGCATACACATAACGGAAACCAGAATTGAAAGAGACACGTGTACCCCAATGTTCATCGCAGCCCTGTTTACAATAGCCAGGACATGGAAGCAACCTAGATGTCCATTGGCAGGCAAATGGATAAGAAAGCTGTAGCACATATACACAATGGAATATTACTCAGTCATTAAAAATACATCTGAATCAGTTCTAATGAGGTGGATGAAACCAGAGCCTACTATACAGAGTGAAGTAAGTCAGAAAGAAAAACACCAATACAGTGTATTAACACATATATATGGAAAGATGGAATGATGGAATGATGACCCTATATGTGAGACAGCAAAAGAGACACAGATGTAAAGAACAGACTTTTGGACTCTGGGAAAAGGTGAGGGTGGGATGAGCTGAGAGAACAGTATTAAAATATGTGTATTACCATATGTGAAATAGATGACCAGTCCAAGTTCAATGCATGAAACATGGCACTCAAAGCCAGTGCACTGGGACATCCCAGAGGGATGAGATGGGGCAGGAGGTGGGAGAGGTTTGGTACAGGGGACACATGTACACTCGTGGCTGATTCATGTCAATGTATGGCAAAAAGCACCACAATATTGTAAAGTAATTAGCCTCCAATTAAAATTTTTAAAAAAATTTTTTTAATGAAGAAGGACCCCGGGTCCCTAGCCAAGCACATATTCAGCGAAGGGCAGGGGCAGAGCTGACAAGCCGTAATGGCAGAGCCAGGACATGAAACTCTTCAGATGCTCAGTTCTTGCCACTGTGCCTAGTTACTGCTCCGGCTTATCCACTCAGATCCTCGGCTTGGCTAAGATCCTCCAGTCTATTTTAAATGCCCCTGACACTGGTCTACAAAGCAAAGCGTGAGGAAGCCAGAGCATTCTGAGTGTACAGAAATGGCCTTCAAACAGGGATCTCTGCAGTACAGCTGCCCTGGGGTGCTGTGGACACAGGCCCACATGCGCTACCCGAGGGTCCCATGCCACTTGGCCCAGGAACAGCCCCATCACAGGCCTGCCCACAGCCATTCACAGCCTGGCGTGGGGGTGAGCACTGGTCCTCAGATGGGATGGATCACAGGATACCTGTGAGGTTCTACTCGCCAGCATCAGGCCCAATAGGCAGCTACCAACAGCTGGTTAGTCCAACCAGTCCATCCTAAAGGAAATCAACCCTGAATATTCACTGGAAGGACTGACGCTGAAGCTGAAGCTCCAGTACTTTGGCCACCTGATGTGAAAAGTGGACTCAGCAGGAAAGACCATGATGCTGGGGAGGACTGAGGACAGGAGGAGAAGCGGATGACGGAGGATGAGATGCTTGGTTGGTATCACGGACTCAGTGGACATGAGTTAGCACAAACTCTGGGAGACGGTGAAGGACAGGGAAGCCTGGCGTGCTGCAGTCCCTGTGGTCACAGAGTCGGACACAACTTAGCAACTGAACTGAAAGCGACAGCTGACAGGAACAGGTGACCCAGCTTCCAGGCGCATCTCGCTGCAGTGTCCACAAGGCTCCGAGTGGGGCCCCAACTTCAGTTTCAACAGACGCCCCAGCCTTTGAAGAGGCACTAACAACATTCCAACCAGGCCAACGTCTGAGGACTTTCCCCTCCAGTGTTCCCTTGCACAGCTTAAGGCACCTAAGAACAATATGGTATCTGGAGGAAATACCAGCGCTCATCCGGTACCCCTTAAATAAGATGGCTTTTTCTATTACTGAGAAAGAGGCCGTGATGCAAGCTGCATGTCCTGTGAAGAGGCAGGAGGCTGAAGCATACATAGAAGAACCAAGCCAAAACAGGCACTGTAGTAGTCCTCTGCTGGCTATTTTTTTTTTAGAATCCACACAATGGAACCTCCCTAAAATTTCTAAAAGTAAATTGAACAAATGCAATTTTCTTGAATGATCTTTATACCTTCCTGCTATCTAGTCACTAAGTCATGTCCAACTCTTTGTGACCCCAGGCTCCTCTGTCCATGGGATTCTCTAGGCACGAATACTGGAATGGGTTGCCATTTCCTTCTCCAGGGGATCTTTCCAACCCAGGGATCGAACCTGGGTCTCCTGCCGGCAGGCAGTCTTTACCACTGAACCAACTGGGATGTCTTCTTCACACCTTAACTCTCTGATAAAGAATTTCACTGCATAAAGTTAAATATTTTATCCTATGTAGATATATAAGCCAACTAAAATAATAAACTCCAGAAGAAAATTAAAATTATCCACCTGTATTCTCTATTTTGAGATGTATTCTTGTCTTTTGAGATGAGACAGCTCTAAACACACGTCCTACTTCCGTGAATTTTTTTAAGTGCAAAATGAGATTCTCAGTAAAGTCCAATTTAGGTTACTTTTTTTTTTTAAGCAAGCGAACCTTATTTAGATAAGAACACTGACAGCTTCCTTTTAACTCAATATGCTCAGCACAGTGAAAGAAACAGAGGGGTAAAGTCAGTTAGCCTCTTCTGCCCCACTCCCTTCAAAATAATCTTTTTTAATCCAATGAAAATAGGAAGCTCCAGGCAGCATGTAATGATCAGTTCAGAAATTCAGGCCACACAGACTGGAAATATCAGCATGTAGCCAGCTTTTTATCTAGGTTATTTCAGGAGACTGTACCAGGAAACCAGGGGATATAACGCACAGACTGGACTAGGACTGTATTCCAGTGAAGTGCTCCTTCACCCACATGTCTTCCAAGGATCAGATGAACTTTAAGGATACATGTCCAATACGTAGAAAACTCCAGATTGTCGGAATAAAAATAATGCTTTTAACAGCATTCATTCTGCTTTGTTTATGTAAATGCTTTTCCTTTTGAAGAATCCTGAGGGCAGAAAAAGAATGCATTTTTTATTTCTAGGTGGTTTTAAAAATCATATTTGGAGACAGATTTAACCTAGTATTACAGAACAGCTGAGAACAAATACAGACCAATTCCTCTAACAGACGTGGATGAGTTGCCAGAGGCTTGAGGCAGGGAATCTAAGCGCTGGGGAGGAGTGTTTTCTCACTCTGTGACACCAGACCCCCTGTGGGGGTGGAGGGGGCTGGAGATGTGCAGGCCAGGAGTGGGAGAGTGCTCTGAGCGAAATAACTTCACACGCCCAGAACAGGACCAAGTTAAAAAGCCTTTTCTCACCACCCTTCTTCTGTCCCTGGGGAGGGAGGTGGGCACAAAGACCCCCTTCTGAGTTCCTATGAAGAAGGGCAGGCCCCAGGCCAGGTCCTGAGTGTGGACAAACCCTGATTCACGGCTCTGGTCCCACTTAGCTCCCACATAAAACGGGCGATTCAGCCACTCAAGGAGATGGGGAGGGGGGTGGGCTCTGGATGCACTTAGGTCTGTTTGGAAACAGACCCCCCATTGACAGGGGCTCTGACTCAGCAGCATCTCGTCTGACTCCTCTTCTCGGCCAGTCGTCAATGCCGTGGTGTGTCCCACACTGAGTCACACACCACTGTATCCAAGTTAGGAATAAACCACAAAACACTCACCACAGGAGTCATGAAGGTCTTAACATGACTCTCGTCCTCTGTATACGCCAATTAAAAAACAGAGGGCAGTGAGTCAACGGACCATACATCCTGGTTCAGCAGGGACAGTCCCAGCTTACCCCTATTGTTCCAGGATAACTATCAGTAAATCCCTCCTCATAAAAGCGTCTCTGTTTAGACCACAAATTATACAGTCAGCTTATCAATAAAGAGGGCTTCCTTGGTGGCTCAGTGGTAAAGAACCCCTCTGCCAATACAAGAGATGTGGGTTTGATCCCTGGGTCAGGAAAATCCCAGGAAAAGGAAATGCCAACCCACTCCACTATTCTTCCTGGAGAATCCCTTGAACAGGGGAGCCTGGCGGGCTGCAGTCCACAGGGTTGCAAAGAGTGGGATACAACTGAGCATGCATGCATCCACGATACTAAGTGGTAAGTCAGTGTAACCCCAACATTGATAAAAATCCTTGCAGTGAGTTTGACTTGGAGAGAGACACAAGCCATGGAGTAGTCAGGACTGATTTTGCTGGTTTGTGTAAACTATAACAACAGGTCTTGGAAATTTCAGGGGGAGTCTTATATTTACCTACAGGACTAAAGTGACTCGGCGGCAGCAGCAGCAGCTGCTCTTACCTAGGAGCCGCAGGTTCAATCCCTCAGTTGGGAAGATGCCCTGGAGCAAGAAATAGCAACCCACTCCAGTATTCTTGCCTGGAGAATCCCTTGGGCATAGGAGCCTGGTCGGCTATAGTCCATGGCGTCACAAATAGTTAGGACACGACCAAAGCGACTTAGCACACACACACATGCAAAGCAGACCAGGGCTGTTGGCTGAGTATGCAGCCAAAATACTCAGCCAATAACCCTGAGGGGCCCGACACAGTGACCGGAGAAGTGAGAGAGCCCTTGGCAGAGTTGGGAGCAATTCTTCCTGTCCAAGGAGCCCTGGGTCCCAGCCCACAGAGGGACCCTCTTTCTTTCTCTCCATCATTTTTCTCCTCCTTCCTCTGTCAGCTATCATTTCTATTTTATACATTAAATATATATATATGCCTGTATGTATGTGTATGTGTATATGCATGCTCAGTTGCTTCAGTCATGTCCAACTCTTTGCAACTCCACGGACTGTAGCCCGCCAGGCTCCTCTGTCCATGGGGTTTCCCAGACAAGAATACTGGAGTGGGTTGGCGTGCCCTCCTCCAGGAGATTTTCTGGACCCAAGGATCAAACTCACGTCTCTGCATTGCAGGCAGATTTCTTTACTTAAGAGCCACTAGGGAAGCCCATATATATATAATACATTATATATTTATATATAATACATTATATACTATGTGTTTATATATAAATATATACATTATATATAAAAATATAACACTATATATTTATGTATATATTTCTCTATTTAGTAAACGGAGGGTGCAGCATGCCCAGTATCCTGGGCTGTCCAGATCCCTAGGTCCCAGGACAGGAGCTCCAGCAGGGAAGGTGCGTCTCTAATGCCCCAAGCTTCAGGACAGCCAGAGACCAGCAGCGTGAAATTCACATGAGTGCCAGAAAGGCAGCAGGGCAGTAACAGATCTCCGTGTGTTTGAAATTTTCACATGAAATTCTGTGTGTTTGAAAATATTCATATTCGGTATTATACAAAAAAATAAAATGGGATCTTTAAACTTTGAAATCATTAATGTGTGAAATATAAGCCACAGAAAACAAAATGTATATATGGCAATTTGTTTATGAAAGTTTTAAATACATGAATATTAATTTGTTTTCAACACCTATGTGGATTCTTGAGTAAATCCCCTGCCCTGGGGACGTCCTCATATGTTCACTGCTGTGAGCGGCTTCCTCTCTCAAAGCTCAGGGCAGAGTTCACAGGACAAAGTAGCCACAGGGACAGTATGGGAAATGGGCTGTCTCTGCTCATCTAAAAATACCCTTGTGAAAACTGAATTTAAGGGTCAAGTGTTTCAGAAGACCACTGCATTTATTGAATTAATGTATTCAGTATCAATTCTCTCAATATATGCGTCAAACGTTCAATGGCCATACATGTGGGACTTAAAGCCCAATTCCCAAGTGACTATGATGTAAAGAAGAATTAAATGCTTTGGCTCGCTCTGACTACTTGGCATTAAGCAAAAATATTATTTTTTGAAAGGCTCAATGTATCTAACTTTAAAAATCATCTTTGAAAGCATAAACAGGAATTTTTAAGAACTCTGTTTTATAAAGAACTGGCATAAAAATGTATTTTTTAATGAGAACTATGGTTCTCATTTAAAATGTATTCACCTCTAAAAATTAACATATCAGTATTTCTGATGCAAAGATACAGTTTTACTGTAACATGGTATTCTGTGAATTCTCCTCTCATAAGTGTGATCTCCCCCAACCAGCACACACAGGCGTCAACACAGCCTATATATTCTCATGACTCTCATAAATTATGCTGAGCTCATATAAGTGGACTGATGGTTAACTACACAAGACAGAGCTTACATTACCACATGGCGGGGGGGGGGGCAAAATATCTGTATAGTTGTCAATGTGATAAAATGAGTTTTATCCAAAATGCCCAGGCAGACTTAAGTGAACTGAGCCCTCATCATATCTAATCCTGAGAAACCTAGGTTTATGAAACAGATCTTGCTTCCACTTCTTGAAGTTACATGCCAAGACCTAGTTTTCTGCTGGTATATCACTGAATTTCAATACCATAATAATCTAGAATCTTCAGCTCCAAAGAACATACAATTTACGCAAAGGCGAAACAAGAATTGAACTTCACTCCTAGACCTTCAAGAATTTTTTAAGTAAAAACTGTGGAAAGAGTGTTCTAATAAGTAAAGAGTGGAGAAAATTAGAAGGAAACTGGAAAGCTCCTTATAGAAAATATTTGCATCCTGACAGACAAGAAGAAAACTGTGGTCCAATTCCAGCTCACAACTTTTTGGAAGTCATGGAGTTCTAACCAGTGGCAGTCTGGAGACACTTAATGGATCTCTTCTCAGAATACTGTGTTCAAATACATAAAAGAAAAACAAGAAAGTTACACAGAAAACAAATCGTGTTTTTCGAAGTCATCTAAACTTTAAAGTATTTCTGTGCTTCTTTAGGGCAAATGAAACAATAAGATGCAGCAGCCAGTCTAGTAACAACCAGTGACATTCTGAAGCAGTGCTCAGCACCGAGGAAGCCTTGAGACCTCTGCAGTTAAGCACATGTAATGGAATTTGAAAATATCTGTGGTGTCCACTGATGACAAGTCACAGGTGCTGCCAGAACTACTGCATTACATTCACAATGGAAAGAGATACTGCATTTAGTTAGAGAGCTGGGAAAAATAAAGATGCAATTAACTTCTTTCCTATCCAAGTTCATGGGTCTTCACTCCGACCAAAATCTCTGTACTCTGGACTTACTTGGCTTTTTGAGCTCTACCTTCGGAGGGAATGTCTTAAGAGCCACTGAGAACCAGGTTCTTAAGCAGGGGACCATAAACTCTGAGCAGAATCTCTCCCAGGCCAGGACTCAGGGGGCAGCCCTGTGTGTGGCTGACCCCAGATGACCAGCTTCTCTGAGCTGCCGGTCAATCCCTTCTCTAAGCTATGAAAGCAAGGTAAAGCAGTCTGGGTGGGTAGATAAGACATAAAGAAGACTCGAGGGGGAAACAGGAAACAGAGAAGGCTTTAGTGCAGCTCTGTCGGAGGGCACCAGCTCCCTCCTCCAGCAGCTCCTCCCCAGGAGACGAGGCCACTCCCCCACCTCCCCAGAGACTGAAGGCTCCCCAGGCTTTGGATAAATTCCCTCTGCTGCCCCAGGAGCCAGAAAAGCCTTCACCAAGTCAGGCCCTGGAAGGAAGAATATGCTGGGCTGTGATGTAACTCCTCAAGTGCAAACTATGAAACCCCATGGCCAGTCGGGGTGGGGGGCAACTAGCGCTGAATTTCCCAGAAACCAGCAGCATTATACAGAGGATCTTCCCCAAAGGCCAGGAAGAACCCCACCTTAGTGGGGCTGAAGGGCCAGCATGCAGGCTCCTTTGCTTCAATCTGCTGCAGTAGCCCTACTCAGAGCCCTCAGAGGTCACTGCTGGGGGTCTGCCCATCATGCTGTATTTGCAAACGACAAGCAAGGCTCTAGATTTATGTTGACCATCACAGGAGGGCAAGAGTCATAGAGATGGACGCCTCTCATTTATATCCACAACACAACACAAACCCTCTGGGCTTTGATGCCAGCATTTTTCAATCTGAATTAGCAAGGCCTAATTTCTTGATTTCAAACCTTATCATCAGGGCAGAGGTTTCAGACTGGAAACACCAAGAAACGTCAAGAAACCAGTCCTCGTCAGGTTTCAGATACACTTCTGGTCTACTAAGCAATTACTCTGCAGCAAGCTCTCCGTGTCTCTGTGGCAATTTCCATCTGTGCTTGGCAGAGTAATGAAACAGACAGGACAGACAGAAGAGCAGCTCTTGGCTAAGCCCTGCCTTTGTCCTCCATTATCCCAAATAATTCAGACCACCTAATTCTGACCTCGGGCTCTTCAGCTTAGGGTCTACAATCAAATGTTATAGCTAGCCAGCATTACCTTAAATGGTACAATGTTAGAGTCTTTAAAATGCTGAAAAATTAAGATTGGCATTCCTGTAGTTCTTTAGTGGTAAAGAACCGCCTGCCAATGCAGGGGTCACAGGAGCCTCGGGTTCATCCCTGGGTTGGGAAGATCCCCCTGGAGGAGGGAATGGCTACCCACTCCAGTACTCTTGCTCGGAAAATCCATGGACAAAGAGGCCTGGCAGGCTACAGTCCATGGGGTCGCACAAGAGTCAGACACCAAACACCACCACCAACTATTCAGAGTGAACAATGAGAGACTTAGCAGCAGGCCTTTCTTATAATGACACTAGATCTGCATCAAGCTATTACTAAATGTTTTCCTCCTTTTACAACAGTATAAATAATCTGCCATGTATATATAGCTTTTGCTGAACATCAATCAGTTCTTTCTCTGTGGTCATACAAACTGAAGTACAAACCAGATGTCTGACTGACTTACTTTATTGGGTAAATCAGACTTGGTTGCGTCTTCTGGACACACTCTGTGTCTTTACTACTCCAGGCCTGGAAAGATCTCCAATCCTTCCCCCAAATACCTTTATGATGTTTGATTTCAGGGCAAGGCTAGACAGAATTTAATAACTGGAATGCTGAAACAGGGTCACATTCTAATTAATTTCTTATTATAATTGCTAATATTCTATCTTCATTTCACCAAATGCTGAAATTATACAGCAAGTTAAAATAGGTGTTTAAACCTTAATATTTTGAATCCAAATGGTTGAAAAGTGATAAAATACATTTCTATGTACATAATATTCTCTCTCAAGAACTTCAAGTCAACTCCAAGAAAGGTTTTAAGTTTTACTTTTACCTACTGCCGAGCATAGGTAGGTAGGTGCTCAAGAAATGTGTGATATATGAATGAATAAGTAAGCATTAAAGATTGGAAAAGACCCTGATGCTGGGAGGGATTGGAGGCAGGAGGAGAAGGAGACGACAGAGGATGAGATGGCTGGATGGCATCACCGACTCGATGGACGTGAGTTTGAGTGAACTCCAGGAGTTGGTGATGGACAGGGAGGCCTGGCGTGCTGTGATTCATGGGGTTGCAAAGAGTCAGACACGACTGAGCAACTGAACTGAAAGACTGTTTTAAATAAAATAAATCATAAAACTGAATGGCGAAGGATTCAGGGCCTAGCAAAAGATTACCGAAAGCAAGTATATCAAATTTTTAAATAAAACCAAAGCTTTTTAACCCTGGTATATATAAATTACTACACTCTCTTCATGGAATGTGTTTTTTAATTTAAAAAAAGCTAAATATTATCTACATCATAAAGCTAACCACAAAAAAACTTTAATATGTCTAATATGAAACATTTTTAAAATTCCAAAACATGTCACCATAGGAACCTCTGGTTTGAGTGAAATACAGAAAATACACCCCAATATCATTAGTAAGTTCTATAAGGCAGGGTTTCGCCAACCTCCAGGATCTAATACCTGATGATCTGAGGTGGAACTGATGTAATAATAATAAAGTGCACAATAAATGTAATGTGGTTAAACCATTCCAAAACTATCCCTCACTCCCCTGGGTCCGTGGAAAACATTGTCTTCCACGAAATCGGTCCCTGGTGCCAAAAAGGTTGGAGACCACTGCTTAAAGCATTTCCTTAAATCCCTGATACACGGCCCGAGTTCCCACCCTGCGACCTCCTTGTCTCCCTCTCCCCAGCTTCATCTACATTCTATCTAACTACCTGGAGCCCTGCTTTTCTCAACTTCCTTCTCTTTCACCTATAAAAGCGGCCACCACCTGTGTTTGATAATAAGCCCTGTCCTAAAACACCTTGTCTAATAGCCAAATCACTCTACAGCTGGTGACAACACCGTCGTGGGAGCCAGGTGCTATAACTTACAGAATAGTCAAGCTAATGCTAAAACAGCACTAAGTACTTATCACTTTTAATTTCCCAAAAGTAGATTTCAATCAACTAGTGGGTGATCCTAGTTTTTAAGAACTCACTATGAACCCAATATGAGAAATCATAATTAAGTGTAGAAGACAATTTTATTACCACCACTGCAGAGAATAAATGCAAGTTACGGCATATCTCACTGACATGCACTTTATGGCAACTCGAGCACTCCAGCTGAATAAAACAAAGGCCATCACAGATAATCACCCTCAAGAGAAGCCAACATATAAAGAATTTACGCAAGAGGGTAAGCTATTTCCTGGGACTCAGTGGTAAAGTCAGAGCCGTAGCCCAAATTTCCCACCTTTGAAAGAAAATCTCTCATTTTAAAATCACTAGAAATAATACCTGGAATCGAAAGAGAGCTATTCAGACATACCAATCAATGATGGATCATCAGAAATGACATCATCCTGCAAAAGTAAAGGAAATGGCAACGTGGGAACACTTTCTTAAAAATACGACTTTTGTATCATCAAGCCCAGCTGTGTGAGGTAAAAATATGATGTAAAAATAAAAAGCATGGCATGAAAATAAAAAACGAGGGGACTTAGCCAGTGTCCAGTGGCTGAGACGCCATGCTCCCCATGCAGGAGGCCAGGGTCCAATCCCTGGTCAGGGGAATAGTCCACACGACCCAGCTAAGAGTTCACATGCCGCAACTAAGACCTGGGCCAGCCAGATAAACAAATAAATCAACATCAAAAATATAAAAATGGGACCTTCTTATAAAAGAAAGAATGGAACAAATCTGTCCGAATAGCCATGAAGACTGTAACAGGAGTGATGAACAAAGATCGCCACACCAGGATGGCTTAGATTTTTCCCTTTAATTCTGTCCTGCACAAAGAACAAGAAACTTAATCCACACATTCACCTCAAATTACCTACTTAAAAAGTAAAACACTCAAACCGTAAGCGTCAAAACCCTAACCCTCTACACAGTAGCCCTGAGGGTGCCGGCTGCAGAGGGCACGCAGGGACCACCGGCTCTCAGATCTGGGTGGGAAGCTGGCAAAGGCCTTCCTGCTCTGAGGCTCTCTCGTCTCACCTCAGGGTGGGGAGGGGGGGGAGGCCATGGTCTGCCCCAGGAGAGGAACACCACACGAATCTGGGTTTCCTGGTGACATTTCCAACCATCAATTCTCAACACAGGTTACTGCAACTACCATGCTGAGACATCAACCAGTAACTAAAATGGAAAAACAAGGACACACAGGAACATGAATTTAAGCATGCCTACTGCCAAGTGGTGGCATGAACTTGTAAGCCCTGGCACCCACCAAGTCACAGAAGCCAAACAAACCCGACTGACTAAAGCCTGGCTCAGGGGGCAGACTGCCTCAGGAGCAGGAGCAGAGGCGTGCGCCCAAGACTCTCCGGGGCTGGACACAGGACCAGACACAACACAAACGCAAGTTACTCCACTGCATGGAAACTATGGGGAAGAAATCAGCTTGAAAATCAAGTATAAGGGGGAAAAATGGGCAGATCTACACCAGGCTTTATAAGTCATATTCTACTGCAATATACTCAAGATTCATCAGAGAATCTTCTATTTTAAAAATATGATGAATAACACATTTGCAGAGCGTCTACTTAGTTCACCTATGTGGGGCCTCCCTATTTGGTGGAACTTAGGGTAAAACTCTCATGGATGGAGGAGCCTGGTGGGCTGCAGTCCATGAGGTCGCTAAGAGTCGGGCACGACTAAGAGACTTCACTTTCACTTTTCACTTTCATGCACTGGAGAAGGAAATGGCAACCCACCCAGTGTTCTTGCCTGGAGAATCCAGGGACAGAGGAGCCTAGTGGGCTGCCATCTATGGGGTCACACAGAGTCGGACATGGCTGAAGCGACTCAGCAGCAGTAGCAGGTAAAACTCAGACTGCATCTCCTGCATGAGGCTATGCTCAGATCAGTTGCTCAGTCGTGTCTGAAACTGTGCAACCCCATGGACCGCAGCACGCCAGGCCTCCCTGTCCATCACCAAATCCCAGAGTCTACTCAAACTCATGTCCTTTGAGTTGGTGATGCCATCCAACCAATCTCACCCTCTGTCGTCCCCTTCTCCCCCTGCCTTCAATCTTTCCCAGCATCAGGGTCTTTCCAAAGAGTCAGTTCTTTGCATCAGGTGGCCAAAGTATTGGGAGTTTCAGCTTCAGTCCTTCCAATGAATATTCAGGACTGATTTTAAGATTGACTGGTTTGATCTCCTTGCAGATTAAGGGACTCTCAAGTTCCTAAGTTAACAGCACAGAAAACCTAGAGGTGAACTGAACATCTGGTGAGCACACTCTGCACAGGTGATGAGGCCCATGAGATGCATGATAAAGCGTTCCATCCGTGACTTTGGGGTGATGTTCTCGCATGTGATACTGTGAATGTTTATACCTGTGAACACAGTCTTCACAGCTAGTCAGACCTCTTTTCAACCTTACAAACATGAAACAGAGCCCAAGAAACTTTTCCAAGGAGCATGCCAGAGATGACCACGGTTCTTCGAGGGTATCTATTCTCAAATAAGCGTGAAGCACCTCCTTGCAAGTCCACCGTGGTTTCTTCCCTCCTCTGAAGTGCTACCATTCAGACGCCTTCTCAACATCAGGTTGTTATCAGCTGATTCTGATAACAGAAAATGAAAGCACAACCATCAGTAAAAAATGAACTTTGGGGAGATGTTTAAGTTGGTGTTTAAGTTGCTCTCTCTATAAAAAATAAATGTTTGATAGTTAAATGAAACAAGGATACTTGGTCAACTAAAGAAAATCTGTCTCCGCTACCCTCCCTGGGTGCAACGCTGGCTCCTCAGGGCCAAGTTCAGAAGCTGCTTCTCCAGGACCCAGAGCCCCTTACAGGTCTGCCGCCCGCCTTCCTCTTCACACCCAGCCTGGCCCAACAACACGCGTGGCCCAGGGCAGATCTCCCTTGGGAATTAACGCCTGCGGCACCTGGCAGTGCATGCAAGACAGGCCCCGGAAGTCAGCATCTCCTTGCGGCTGGAGTCTCAGGCCCTGCCAGCAGTTGAGCTTTGAACGCTGGTCATGCCTGCCTGCTCGGGGGCGCATCTTTCCTTAAAATACCTCTTGCTTTTAAAGGAGAGAGTGTTTTTGAAACCAACTTTGCAGAAACAGCTTGACCTATTTATGAAAAACTGGGTTGGCCTCATATTGATGTGTATAATTTTAAAAGGCCCTGTGGCCTGTTTTCAGATTCCGGTAACTAAAGCCTTAAAAGGGAGGGGAGGGGAAATCTCAGAAATGGAAGCGAGGTAAGGAAAAGGGAAGGCCGAGAAGGACCTGAAACTTTCTTAGCGGGCTGATGGAAAGCTCTCCTAAGAAAACATTCCTGAGAGCTTAGAAAGCCAGCACTCTCACCCCCCAGCGTGACCTTCCCAGGTCTACCCAGTCTCAAAGGAAACTAGATCCTAGTCTCAGAGGAAACCTTGAGAAAAGATGTTTCTTCACCCCCCTCTGCAACTGATCAAACCTAGCAGTCACTCAGCAGACACTGAATCGGCTGAGCCTGGCCAGGCTAGATGGAGCTGGGGATGGCAAGGGAGACAAGTTTAAGTGGGAGAGGCGTCGTGGGTCTGGAGAAGTAGCTAATTCTTCAGCAGTCAACAGCAGTAAGCAGGTCAACACAGAAACACGAGAATAGCCAAACAAGGAAAGGGGCCATTGCTTGTCCTCGCCCGTCCAGCCGGCAGCTCGCACGCACATGCCCCAGGTGCAGAAGCCGGCTCTCTTCCTCCCACAGTCCTGCACAAGAGAGAATGTTACACCAGAAAGACATCTGGGCCTCGAGCCAACATCTGCCTCCCACCCTCAGATGTGCGTGCCCTTGCCTGTTCCTCCAGCCAAGGTTTAGTAAGCACCGACTGGGTGCTGGGTGCTAGGGATACAACCGTTGAGTGAAGTTTAGCCTTGATGTCAATGACAGCTAAGAAAATAAAATATCAGGAAGAAAGTACCTGACGCTGTGGTGACAGAGTCCAGCTGAATCATGGTAATTATACCACAGTTCAGGGGGAGGAATCGAATTACCCCCCAAATCAGAACTAGTGGTATTTTATTTGCTAATCAAAGTTTAGCAAAATCATCGTCCAGTGCCAGTTTTACATTAGATATACCTGCGGTTAAAGAGGCATTGAGTATGGAGAAAAATATGGCTACCCACCACAGTATTCTGGCCTGGAAAATTCCATGGACAGAGGAGACTGGAGGGCTACAGTCCATGGGATCACCAAGAGTTGGGCAGGTCAGGGACCCAAGATCCTGCATACTGGATGGTATGGCATACAATACAATTAAAAAAAGAAAAAAAGGTGTCAAGTAGAATAAGATTCAGAGTCAGGGGCGCTGCCAGGTGAAAAGGCACAGGAGACAGGAGGGGAGCCCCAGGAGGGGACTCTCACGAGGGGCCTGGGGACAGGGCAGGGGGCTCCGTGGGCATCGCTGCTGTCCCAGTCCGAGACTGTATCTGGGTGCCATTGCTTTATTTATCAAAACTCTCCACGGGGAACCTCACTGTGGATGCTCCGAAGTGCCTGACCCAGAAAGCAAACTCTCATCTGCCTCCAGCCAAGTCCAGAAATGGCCCGGGCGCGGCAGTGTCACTCTCAAGTGATCAGAGAAGAGACATAAGAGGCAGGAAATGGGATTAAAAAGAAGAGAGTCTGATTTGTGAAGAAAGGCACTGGTTACTTCAACAGGTCCGGAATCAGGGAGGCAGCTCGCACGCACATGCCCCAGGTGCAGAAGCCGGCTCTCTTCCTCCCACAGTCCTGCACAAGAGAGAATGTTACACCAGAAAGACATCTGGGCCTCGAGCCAACATCTGCCTCCCACCCTCAGATGTGCGTGCCCTTGCCTGTTCCTCCAGCCAAGGTTTAGTAAGCACCGACTGGGTGCTGGGTGCTAGGGATACAACCGTTGAGTGAAGTTTAGCCTTGATGTCAATGACAGCTAAGAAAATAAAATATCAGGAAGAAAGTACCTGACGCTGTGGTGACAGAGTCCAGCTGAATCATGGTAATTATACCACAGTTCAGGGGGAGGAATCGAATTACCCCCCAAATCAGAACTAGTGGTATTTTATTTGCTAATCAAAGTTTAGCAAAATCATCGTCCAGTGCCAGTTTTACATTAGATATACCTGCGGTTAAAGAGGCATTGAGTATGGAGAAAAATATGGCTACCCACCACAGTATTCTGGCCTGGAAAATTCCATGGACAGAGGAGACTGGAGGGCTACAGTCCATGGGATCACCAAGAGTTGGGCAGGTCAGGGACCCAAGATCCTGCATACTGGATGGTATGGCATACAATACAATTAAAAAAAGAAAAAAAGGTGTCAAGTAGAATAAGATTCAGAGTCAGGGGCGCTGCCAGGTGAAAAGGCACAGGAGACAGGAGGGGAGCCCCAGGAGGGGACTCTCACGAGGGGCCTGGGGACAGGGCAGGGGGCTCCGTGGGCATCGCTGCTGTCCCAGTCCGAGACTGTATCTGGGTGCCATTGCTTTATTTATCAAAACTCTCCACGGGGAACCTCACTGTGGATGCTCCGAAGTGCCTGACCCAGAAAGCAAACTCTCATCTGCCTCCAGCCAAGTCCAGAAATGGCCCGGGCGCGGCAGTGTCACTCTCAAGTGATCAGAGAAGAGACATAAGAGGCAGGAAATGGGATTAAAAAGAAGAGAGTCTGATTTGTGAAGAAAGGCACTGGTTACTTCAACAGGTCCGGAATCAGGGCGTGGGCCCCTGGCAGCCACCATCCGTCCCATTATAGCTGACCTGACCTCGTCTGGACGCCAGAAAACCCAGGCCAGGTGGATGAACCCAGGCCTCTGGGTGACACGCAGCTCCAGTGAGGGCACTGGCGACAGCTCCTTACAGGGCTCAGGGCCTTTCTCTAAAGCTTACTTTTCAGTAAGGCAGACGGGGCTCTGTTTGTGAAGGACTGAGGCTGTGAGAATGGCTTCTGGGTGAGTCGGTCTCCTACAGAAAGTCCCTCTGAAGGACACGCAGACATGAGTCCCAAAAGAAAGATGGATGGTCAACAGGAAAAATGAAATAAAACACAGCTACTGGGAAGCTGGGAGTGGTGAGGGGAGCTTGTGTTCATTCATTTCCTTGAGAACATCCTTCCTTCAGAGAGCTCCGTGGCCATACACGGCCAGGGGCAACTGGAAAGGGCCAAGCTGTCCTGCTGTCCACGGCTCTGGGGGCCGCACGTGTCCTCAGTGTTTCTAACAAGTAATTCAACAGGCAAGATGACAGCGATACCTCAGGTCACTATGGGTAAAACGCCGAACGCGGGTTAGACGTGCAGACAATGCCATGAGGAAATTCCTCCTGCAAAGGTAACAAACCAGCAAAAGAGAGACGTGTCTGGAGGCTGGGAAGAGGAAACGGACAAGCACACCAACGCCAGCTGGTTCGCCAAGAGGAACAAAACAGGGCTCGTTCCAACTCTGACCAGAGGGAAACGATGACCCTTCCCTGCTAACGAGGAGTAAGTTCATGGAAAGCTACCCAGTGCCTCTCCAAATCCCACGGGCCAGGAGGGCACTATCCAAACATTCATAAAACAATCTCAGGAAAACGAGATCCTGGGTTTGGGTAGCAGGAGCCTTTCTGCCCTTGATGAAAATCGGATCCCGAGCAGATTCTACCATCAGTTTTGCCTCATTAGCATGACAGGTGGGTTTACAAGCCAAACAACCTCCCCTTAAGCCATCCATTTCAATAATTGGGCAATTTCACCCTGATTCATTCAAGCCAGTGCCGACAGACTGGCAGAGGACAGTTCCCGGGAGGTTGAGTCAACCTTGCCGAGTGGTGCGCCATGCTTTTCAGAGAAACTGGGGCTTAACTCCCGACATTTCCCTCCTTGCTCCTGTAATGGCTCTGAGGCCTCTGGTAAGATTATTTTTCAGTGCTTTCCAATATAATTACCAAGGTTTTTGTTGTTGCTGTTAAAGTTTTGACACAGAGGTGTCAAAAGCTTAAGTCATCTGAATGATTCATCCTGAAGGAATTACTACATCCAGCAGAGCTAGGTTCACAACTGACCTACCTGTTCTACCGCTAAACAGCATCAGAAACCACCGCCCGAAACAGCAGCACAGGCTCATAAAAAGTACTTACACAGGCAGACAGAGAGTCACAGAGAAGTGCCCTGTACTGTAAATGTCACATTCACATATAAGCAAGTCAGGAACTATCTGGAGACTGGAAAACTTACTTGTTAATATTTTCTTATTTGCAAATAACTGCTTACATAAATAAGAAATGTGACTCATGAAAATATATGTATGAATAGCCTGTTAATTCTGGATACTTTCAGAATGTGAGGGGGTAAAAAAAATCTTGGGGGTAAGAATTATGTTCTAGTGTGTAACTAACCCTAAGTACCTAAAAATCAAAAAAAAAGCTTTACTGAATTTTAAAATTATATTAATAGAATTATCATTTGCTAATTTAAAGTGGTTTAAATATATATCCACTCTCCTCATTTACACAATGTAAATTATAAGCGTGCATGAGTGTGTATTTATGTGTATGTGCCTACATGCATGCACATTTCAGAACTCCAGTTCCCTGCAAGAGAGAAAGAATAATTTTCCTTGATGAGGGATGCAATCTTTAAGAGTGACCCATCAGTTCATAGATTAAAACAGAGGAGGAAAAAGTTTCAAAGAGATCTCTTATGGAAAGTACCCTTTATATTGTCAATCACATATAAAACACCTTGAAAGTCAGTGTGTTGCCTGAATCTAAGTGATATTGTTATAGTCCTTTTATTATCAAGCCAGGAGATAAAAATTATCCCTGACTAGTGTTGTCAAAATAATAAGGGAGAGGGGACTTTCTTGGTGGTCCAGTGGTTAAGAATCCACCTGCTAATGCAGGGGACACAGGTTCGATTCCTGCTCCAGGAAAAGCATACATCCCGTGGAGCAACTAAGCCCACACGCCACCACATCCATGCCCACGAGTCACAACTACTGAGCCTGGGCGCCTAGACCACTGTGATGAGAAGCCCAGGCTCCACAACCAGAGAGCAGACCCGGCGCATGCAACTAGGACAGGGCCACACAGCAGCAAAGACTCAGCACAGCCATACATAAAGGGGAAAAATTTAATTAATAAAAAGTTTTAAAATAATAAGAGAGTATGAAATCTAAGTGGACTGGGGGGAAAAAAAATCAAATTACATGTGAGTTTTTAAAGTAGAGGTAAAGAGGCCACTCCTAAAATGTTTTCAGATATTCTCCCACCTGTCACTGCCCTCATACACTGTGTCTGTGGGTGGCAACGATAAACTCCATTTCAAATCACGGTGTGAACTCTGCCATTTTTACAGGTGAAAAACAAAATAACAACTGTTATTTTCAAGCATTCTCAAGTACCAGTACAAAGAACACGGGCTAGGAGAGTGTTAAATTACAAGCCATCTGTGCTGATAACTTACGACATGATTTCTATACTCTCCTTCAACACCGCATAACATCTCTACGGCAACACGGTAACTTCAAATGCGAGTCTGGAAGGCCAGTCATGCACTCAGCCTATTCACACAGCAACCAGGCTGGTGGGCTGGCTCCTCAATGGGCCAGTCTTCTTCCCCAGGAAGGCTGCCCCATCACACGCCATCCGTACTCCCTCTCTCCACTTCCTCCAGGCATGTAAGTGAAAGGGTCTGCACACCGAGCATATTACCCAAAACTAGCCATAGTCCCAGCACCAAAACCAGCAAGCGCACCTTAGTGTAACTCAAGGTTGCTAGCTCTAGTTGTGCATGAATTAGCAGTAGGGTTTTTATTAAGTTCAGGTTCTAGGGCCCTATTCTAGAACTACTAAATGAGAATCGCTGGCAATTCTGTAATTTTTTAAACCTTATGGGTGATTCTGATACAGGCTGAGGTGGTGGTGGTTTAGTCGCTAAGTCGTGTCCAACTCTTGCGACCCCATGGACTGTAGCCCGGGAGGCTCCTCTGTCCATGGGATTCTCCAGACAAGAATACTGGAGCGGGTTGCCATTTCCTTCTCCAACAGGCTAGGTTAAGGACCAGTGAATCAAAAAGCATTGACCGCATCTCTCCTTAGAGCTTGCCCTAGGCCAGAGACCAGCAAGCCCACTCTCACAGGAAACAACCACGACCCAAAGACCCAGAACCAGAACACGCTCTATATGAAGTTCGACGCCAACACAGCCAGCCAGTGAGGCCAAGAGAAGACACACGGGTGGTTTCCTAACGAAAGTGATGGAAAGCTTCCTAACGAAAGCTTGACCTAAGCTGAGGCAGTTAGGAAAACCAAGAACAGGAGGGAACACCAAACACAGAGACAGGGCCAGCGGCAGGGTCACAGCGTGGGGTGTGCGATGGGGTTCGAGCAGCTGACGGCACAAGAGGTCCAGAAGCTTCCCCGAGGCCAGCCCAGCGAGGCCGGGGGAACTGATCAGGTCTGAAACTCAGCAAACTGCACTTGTGACTCTCACGCAGCCTCGGTTACAAAGCACATCCCTACACCCCAGGCAAAGAGAGGATTCGGAAGTGGTATAAAGAGAACTGAAAATAATTCTGCCCTAGCTTTGGCAAAATCCTCATCTGTAAACAGGAGAAATATTATGTATGTCAATATATGCGCGATAACTGAGAGATAATCGACTTGGTCTTTTCAAGAGCGCCTCAAATTTCACTTCCACCTTGAGAGCAATTCCAATTAGGTGGACTTGGGCTTGCTGATGACCTCTTGTCCTTTTTAATTTCTACACTATTCCCCAGCACATTTTCAAAAGAGGCCAGAAGAGAGAACCTGCTAATCACCTTGCCTCTTTAGAGATACAAACTCCCGCCGGCCAGAATATTATTTCTGTCTTCTCCAGCTGTATGGCACCTGGCATACTGACACAGATCAAAGGATAAACAGCTCATTCATTACACAGTGCCATGTACATTAGACAATGCCCATAAAGTCCTGTGAAGATGAAAACCACTTCAAGTGCCCAGCAATTCTGAGCTAGGCATTTGAGACAGAGAGACAAAGATGACAGACCAAACATCATAAAAAGGTCACCACCCAGCAGGAAGGCTCCTGTTCCACCAGATCTCTGGTCCCCAGTGCAGGCAGGCGACACAGCAGACAAAACCCCAACCTGCTTTACATCCTTTTAATGTATGGAAGCAGGGGAAAAGGTTTCAAAATGCTCAAAAAAAAAGAGTCTTCCATGGTTCCTTTCTTTCAGGGACCATACCCAAAAGTAATGTCAAAGCCACACAAATTCTTCTTTCTGAGACATCTCCTTTTAAGTGAAGCTCACATACTTTTTATGAAGTGTCAACACAATTCTAAAACAGGCATACTGAAAATTTTGCAACAGACCATATGCGATTTTATGCAAATTGATACAGTTTCTGTGTTGGAGTCTAACACGCTGGTTGTATGTGTGTGTGCGTGCGAGCGATCAGAGCTGACTCCAATATCCAAGGACGGAGAACTCACATGAGCAGGAGAACCCTGGCGGCCACTCTGAGTGGGAGCAGGCACCACGCTGCCTCTCCCTCATCCCTCAACTTCTCCAGGATGCTGCAAGGGTGCGATCACCAGTTTGAACCACTTCAGCTGTGCCCTCAGGGCCCACAGATACACCACCTACAGGGGACCAAAGCCTGCCCTTATCTTTTTGACTGAGATGCCCTGAAATTTTCAACAGAATAGATGATTCAACATTCTCTAAGGAATGATCAAATATACCAACAAATCGGCCTTCCCCAGCGGCTCTGTGATAAGGATTCCGCCAAAACGCAGGAGATGCACCTAGATGAGGGTTTGCTTCCTGGGTGGGGAGGAGCCCCTGGAAGAAGGCATGGCAACCCATTCCAGTGTTCTTGCCTGGAGAATCTCATGGAGAGAGGAGCCTGGTGGGCTACAGTTCATGCAGTCACAAACAGTCGGACACTACTGAGACGACTGAGCACGCACGCACTGCCAAACCACAACAGAAGCCCAATCAGATCCCATCTACAAGGCCCTCCTTCAGAAAGGAGTCATTTCTATTTTTCTCTCTCAGACACCCAAGAAAGCTCCCTGGATAGTGTCCCACACACAGTGTGATATGCAGGGCACTGCAGGAAAAAACCCTGCAGGCACACTCCTTCCACCTGGGACGCTGCCCAGGAGACCACTGCGTGCTTGGATCCTTCAGGCCAGCCCTAAGAGCTACTAACTTGCAGAAAGTTAAAACCCTGAGTCCCCTTCCTTGGGCACAAAATTGGATGCCACTGCCTACCCTGCAGAGGACTGTGAAGATTAAATAGCTGGTGGCTGTAAGCACTCAATAAACGAAGCTGTTTAAGACTTTGAAATATTGCCAATTTAGTTGTATCCTTTTCATGATACATAACTCACAAAGTATAAAATTCTCCCTTTAAAAAAAGTGTACAGTTGACTTGAGTATATCTAGTATATTCATCATCATGTGTGTACGCTCGGTCGGGCCTGGCCCTCCGTGACCCCGTGGACTGTAGCCCTCCAGGCTCCTCTGTCTGTGGGATACTCCAGGCAAGAATACTGGAGCAAGTTGCCAATTACTTCTCCAGGGCATCTTCCTCACCCAGAGACTGAACTCACTTCTCCTGCACTGCAGACAGATTCTTGACTGCTAAACCACTGGCCACTAGGTAATCCCAGAACATTTTCAGCACCCAAAGCCCTTCCCCAGAATGTGTGACCCATTAGCAGTCATGACCTTCTTTTATTCTCCAAATTTTCCAAACCAAAAGGCTTTCGCTCTGACGGCATTAACAAGCAAATTAAGAATTAAGCAAATTCTTCTTTCTGGCTGAACTGTCTAGTTGTAGGAAGGGCTGACTCTCCCAGATAACCATTCAAGGAGCATGCGGACAGGCACAAAAAAAGAGCGCAACAAAGGAAACCGACACTGTCTCCCCAAATCAAGAGCTCGCGTTCTTTCTGTGTCATCATTTAATGGAGCACAACTCCGAACAGCAAAAATCCATCTTGCCTGTAATGAGATCTGCACCCAGTGGCCCACAGTTTCTAGAACTGAGTGCCCACAGACACTTCCTAGAAATCCCTCGCTAATGCGGACCCTCCAGAGGTGGTTTCTGGGAAGAAACATTTAATCAATGAAGGGCAGCAAGCAAGTCTTGCAAGTCGTGACTCATGACTTACTCCACGCACGCAGCTCCCTCCTCTACTCATAGCACGAGATGGATTCCTGAGAAAAGACCACCCCAGCCTCCAGCCGACACCCATCCATTTCTCAGACCATCCCTTGCGTCCAATCATTCATTCTTAGTATCTCAACACTTTTTTCCTTTTCCCTCCTCTCTTCTGGCAAGGCGTACATGGAGATGAAGATGATCAACTGTTTTGCCCACAACAGGAGTCGGTTTATAAACCATACTTATTAGAAATTAATCTTCCCTTCTTTCTTGGCAACCCCTGATTTTCCAATGTTGTGCTTCAGCATCCCCAGAAAGTGAGCTGCTGACCAAGTCTGGCAGCTCTTTTCTTAAACATGCCTCGGGGGAGTTCCAGCCTATGACTTCATCTGTTTTCTTTGGGTGACTAAGTGACAAGGCTCGGAGCTGAACAGAAGCTGACCACTAACTGCCGATTTGAACAGTTTCAACTTGAAGATGTAGGTTCGTTTATCACAGTGGTATGGCTTAGCACTTCAAAATTGCTTTCTGCATTTTCTAGGGCTGAGTAAGTCAGTGCAGACGTTGGGGATAAAAGGAGCCTTCACTTCAGAGAAGGGAAGTACATACAAATTTGGGAAAGGGAAGACAGAAATGCAGTCTGTAGTACTGGACTGGAATTGAGGCATGTGTACAAACTCGGTTTTTATTGTAGACAGGTGTGCACAGAACAACACGTGTCACATGATGCTGTGTGTGTTCACATAAGCACGTGTGGACGCAAACTCCCCGATTCCCAGCTCTGTGCACTGAGAGGCTCTGGAAGCAGCAACACCCCTGCAGCGTAAGCACACTTGGTGCCCGGAATGCGTTTCTTCCTTCTGTCTTCTGCTAAAATCAATCAGGGCTCCTTGGAGAAGTGGCAATTTCAGGGCTGGAGTCAGGAAACAACAGAAGGCTGGGACATTTCACTGTGTCAGAAAATAAGGAAGTGCCCCATAAGTGATGGGGACACGTCACAGAAGATAAAGGAGCCGGTCTAAAAGGATACCACTGGCCAGATCAGGAACAACGGAGCATCAAGCTAAGTCATGACATCATAGAATTAGAACCCGCTGACTGAGACAGTCCCTGGGGTTGCAGAGAGTCAGACACGGCTTAGCTACTGAACAAGACAGGAATCTCTAAGGCCACAGTTATAGAACTAAGTAAGTGCGGCAGAGAGAGAGGCTCTGCCCTTACGGTCGAAAGTCAATGAAACACAGAAGGAGTAATGAAGCTAGAAAACTCACCAGGTTGAAACCATCATAATAATCACTGATTTGGGCAAAAGTCAGCAATGGAGATAACCAGCAAATCAGAGTCAGCAAAGGAACAGGGTTTTCCACTCTCAAATTCTCTCTTCACAAGATGCTGATAGTCACCCCCTGAATCAGAAGACTGAAGGAACATCTCACAAACGGCAGGTGACAGCTGGGTCCCCCAGGAGGCGTTAGGGAGAAGGACTCAGCCCTTCCATCAGCCACGCACGCACGACCTGAACCTGGTCAGGAGGGACACTCCCTCCAAACCGAGGGACCGTCCTCCAAAGAACCTACTAGAACCTTCCAGGGAACAAAAGAGACAGGCTGGGGAGATGTTCCAAATTAAAGAAAACCAGAGACATGACAACTAAATCCATCAATAATTGTATGTGTTCCTGGACAGAATGCTGGACCACCAAGGTTTTTGAATCACCAAGAGTTTCTGGAATCATTGGTAAAATTTTAGTGAAGTCAGCAAATTTAGATAATAACATAAAATTTAATTTCCTAATTTGGGTCATTATGTAAGAGAATGTCCTTGCTCTGAGAAAATACTGTGGAGTCACCTTTTAGAGGTAAGGGCACCATCACCTTGCAACTTATTCTCAAATGGTTCAGATACAAAATAATTTCTAAATTTAATATGTAAAAATATATGTGCGTGTGCGTGTGTGTGTGTGTGTGTGTGTATACATATCCAGAGGGGGGGGAGGGGAGGAGGAGGTGATGTTCCTGTAGTGAAACAGTAACAACTGGGGGATTTTGAGTTCTTCTCTGAACATGAGAACTGGTTTCTCAAAATAAACTCATTTGCCATCTCCTCTTGCGGAAAAAACTGCAACAAACTTTAAATGCAAAAACATGAAGACAAGAGCCAACTAAACAAGAGCAATGATGCACACAAGTGAAATCTCAACTTGACTAACACTGATATGAATTTGAGCCTTGTACCTCCCGTGCTGATCTAAAATCAACTATAATAGCATGTCAAAAGCACATACTCTCCCATTCAACAGTAGGCCAATATGACTTTAATTGTAGAATTTTTTTTAAAGCAACAATTAAACAAAAATAAAAAAAATATGCAACTTAAGAAACTCCTTGAATAAACCAGGAAGAAAGAAAAATTAGATTTTAAGAGGCTAGTACACCTTCCGGTGATATACTGTGAGGGAGACAGGTGAGGTGTACCTGATGGAAATGCACCCTCCAGAAAGGAAAACCTAGAACACACGCCCAGAAGTTATCCCACTGAGGGAGGATGGCAGAAAGTAAGTGTTCCCCGTGACCACACGTTCATCATCTATGTGGACATTTCCATGAATAACAAAAAAGACAAGAGAAGCTGCAACAAACAGCTCTAGAAAGAACCCTAGGAAAGTCCACACCCACCTCATAAAACTGTCCCCGAAAAAGCAGCTTAGCTGTCTCCGGCCCCTCCCCACGCCCCCGCCCATGCAACCTTCCTCGGTTAGAAAGGAAGCCCGGGAATTCTTTATAATGTGATACACACAGCCAATGGCTGGAAAACTTCCCTCCCCAGCCAGCTTCTCCCTGCCCTTCCCAAACTTCCCTCCGCCAGCATTGAGGGCCACCGAGACTTCCTTCCACTTCAGACCAAGTGGCCACAGCCAGGGAAGCGGGGACCAGCCAGCCACACGAGTTCTCCCTAGACAGAGACAGACCGGAGGCAGCAAAACTCAAAACCATCTCAGCGGGACAGCTGCGGTTACTGGGGTTATTTATGTAAGAAGGAACGTCAGCTTTAATCAGGTGAGAAGAGGAAAGGCACAGAAGCTAAATCACGGGGCTCAGACTACAGTGAAAAAGTGCTCTATCCTGGAGTCTGTCATTCCATTTTTGTTCAGTGTGAGACTTGTAAATTACAGCTTCCATCTTCAACACACAAGGATGCACACATACAGTTTTTAAATCTGACAATTGCAACACCGGGCCTTGTGGGATGCTGTATGGAGAGAGGGTCATTTCTCCTCTTGCCCTCCATCGGAGAAGAAAAGGCAGTGGGGGGGGGGGG